>JAGFPH010002416.1:0-46701 GCA_018207615.1 Philaenus spumarius | reverse complement strand
TAAACGTAATTCAATCGGAGGAATAAACAGAAACCATAACACTCCAAATGTTGGTAGAACACTAAGCTCGAATAAAGTTAAATTTAAGGAATCAGCTGCAGGCCTAACAGTAAATTATAACGGTACAGAGAAAGTTTTTGTTCGTAAACACAGCCGGTATAAAAGTAGACCGAGCGAAAACAAAGGGAGATTGGTGACCGACTGTCTGGAAGGAAGGGAAGGCAAAGGTCTAAACAATACAAACAGAAGTACAAGAAGGCAATGTGGTAATATTAGATTAGGAAATGTATTTGAGCACAACACTATACTAACGGCAGTAGAAGAAGGCACTTTACAGAAATTAATAAACAAATATAGCAGTATATTTTCGGAATTACCGGGCCGATCTACGAAGTATGTTCACGAATTAAAAGTGTTATCAAACGAAACATTTGTCAATAGAAACTATCCTATTCCCATGAACCATAGGAAGCAAGTAAGAGAAGAAATTGACCAAATGTTAGAAAATGACATAATTGAGCGATCCAGGACACCTTTCATAAATCCTATGGTGACAGTAATTAAACCAGATGGGTCCATACGCCTATGTATGGACGCCAGAAAATTAAATAAAATTGTAATACCCGACTACGAAAGCGCACCACCTATAGAAGATATATTAAGGAAAGGAAGACGGACCAAATATATCAGCAAAATAGACCTAACCTCTAGCTTCTGGCAGATACCACTGGAGCAGGAGTCAAAGAAATATACAGGGTTCTTGTTTGACAATAAAGTCTATAATTTTAAAGTCGTACCCTACGGGATGCAAAATTCTCTTGCAGCCCTTATAAGAACGGTAGACCTAACGCTAGGAAAGGAAGTGGAAGGATTTACATTAGGGTATGTAGACGATCTATTATGCTTATCGGAAACGTTTGAAGAACACATACAACATTTGGAACAAATATTTGAGAAATTTAAAGAGGGCGGTCTAACTATAAATCCAAAGAAGACACTGTTTTGCCAGAAGGAGGTAAAATTCTTAGGGTTTATTTTTACACCTACGGGAATAAGGACTGACCCGGAAAAACTGTCTACTATAAGAGATTTTCCAGCACCACGCAATGTAAAACAGCTGCAGTCATTTCTAGGGTTCGTGAATTATTATTCCCGGTTCACAGCAAAGTATGCAGGAGCCACACGCCCATTATACTAGTTGCTGCAAAAGAACAAGAAATGGGTATGGTCACAAGAAATGCAACAGGCATTCCAGAATGTAAAGGATTTGTTCAAGAAATCAGTGGTAATTGCTCATCCAGAGGAAGCCAAGGAGACGTTTCTTCAGACAGATGCCAGTGCAGGGGCGATAGCCAGCCAACTATACCAACTGGATGGAAATGGGGAAAAGCAGATCATAGGCTTTGTGAGTAGGACGTTGAAAGCCTATGAGAAGCATTATACCATATGTGAGCTGGAGTTATTGGCAATTGTGTATGGCTTGAAGAAGTTCCGACCGCTGGTAGTAGGAGCACCTTTAACAATTATAACGGACAACATGGCTTTAAAGTTCCTAACTTCTTGCAAATTTGGAAATAGCAGGATGACCAGATGGATCCTGGGTATACAGGAATACAACCCGAAAATACTACACTGTGCTGGAAAAGAAAATATACCATGTGACATAGCTAGTAGGATGTATGCCATCGACAGAGGAATGGAGGAAAGCCGAAAAATCAGGTTACAGGAAATTAGAGTAGAGCCAAGACTTAGACAAATATTGACTAATTTCAGAAATAGACAGGAAGCGGATGCTGACTGTCTAAACAAATTAACAAACTTAGAGCAGTTTCCTAATTATAGAATAGAAAATGATGTGTTATGCGTTGTCATGAACGGGATGCTAAAAATAGTTGTGCCAAATGAAGTTGCAGAAGAACTAATCAAGGAAATACACTGTACATATGGACATATAGGAAGAAATAAGATACATCAAATGATGAAAAATAGATGGTATCTAAAATATATGAGTAACCGGATAATTAATACAATAAGAAAATGTGATTTGTGTCAAAGGGCGAAATATACCAACCGTTATCCGGTAGGACAAAGTAGGCCCATGGTTACGGATGGTATAGGGAAGGTTGTTGCGATAGATTACTTAGGGCCGTTGCCAAAAGGACTCGGAAATGTACAACACATTTTCGTAGTCGTTGACGTATTTTCAAAGTATGTGAAATTATATACTGTAAGGAATCCAACAACCACGAATAGCATAGACAAGATGCGGCAGTACTTCGCCGAAGTAGGAAGACCGGAGCGAATATTGACGGACTATGGGAAGGCCTTTACGTCTCGACATTGGCAGGAATGGATACAGGAGGAAGGAATCCGACACATACAAATTCCAATAAGACATCCACAGGTGAATCTGGCGGAGAGAGTCAACAGGGAGATAGTGAGAATGTTACGAACGTATTGCCACAACAGACAGGCCAGGTGGAAACAACACCTACAGTTCGTGGAAGACGTTTTAAACTCCACACCTCATGAGACTACAGGGTATGCGCCAAAGGAAATACAATTAGGACTGGAGGCAAGGTATGTGTGGGATGACTACTTTCCCCACCACGGTCAAGGCAGGATCGAAGAAACGAGGCGGGAAAAGTTTGAAAGGTGCCAAGGAAGGATTATTCGCGAAGGAAACCGAAGGGCGGAGAAACAAAATGCAGGCCGAAGATTTGTCACGTTCAATGTGGGTGAATTAGTACTGGTGACCCAGAACACTACCATAATGGCTAGTAAAATGCGTAGCGAAACCAAGAAATTATTTTTGTTGTACCAAGGCCCGTACAGAGTAATAGAAAGGGTAGGAAACAAAACCTATATGATAGCGGATCGCAACACAGGCCGACTAAAGGGAAAGTACGACGTTAAAGACCTTAGGCCTTATTACGAGTAAAACTCTAAGCAAATTCACAGAAGTACTAATGGAATCTAAATTAACATTGAGATGTAAATAGAATAATTTTAAGTGGCCTAAATAATGTAAATAGTAGATATAAGGTGTAAATAAACCAAACGCATAGTAGCCTAAACAGATGTTCCGAGTTAATGACCTGCAATGTAAATAAACAAGCCCAGCAGAGAAAGGGAAGCGATAATTCTACATAGACTGACCAGAGTTCAAAACGATACAAGAAGGCCTAATGTAAAGTAGAGAGGAGGGGATAACCTGAAGTCAGATGTGAATGAATGAGTACAGGGCATACAAAACATAAAGCGCTTGGAGGGGGAGTGTTTATAACATATAAACACTAGCCTTAGAAAGGAAAGGAGAACGCAAACGGTTAAAATATCTCAATGGTAAAACAAGTAAATGTAAATTCATTAATTAAAATAAAAAACGCAGGAAAAGGGTTAAACTCAAGTATAGAAATAGTAAATTAGGTTATATCTCAAATCCAGTACAATAGTAATTGTAAGTAAATTCAATTTTTATCAGGCAATATTTAGAGTTCCCTGTAAATAGACATATTGAGGAAATAAACTAAGTGGACATGTGTATGTGATTTTCAGTGGACAGAAAACTCCCAAATGGAGTTAAGACAATCCAACGAAATATATTGAAATGTAAAATATTGTATGTTTTTTAGCAGATATTAAGCTTGCAGTTGAAGCTAGATTAAAATTGTATTGAATAATATTGAATAATATAAATGTATGTAAATGTAGAGGTTTCAGCTTGATTACTCCAAAGTGGAGAGAAATGAATTGGTACTTGTTAGATAATAGTAAATTAAATTAGGTCTAGTATTTAAAAGGCGAAGGCAAATAGACAAGTATAGAAGGAAGCGGGGGTGGAGAGTAAATTGAACCAAAAGGGATTTGTTAATGTGTTTCACAGTATAGGGAGGGGGTTTTTAGATATCTTGGATTTCTGCGTGAACTTAGAAATCAGATATTTTCAGAGGGGTAGCTACAACGGATATTAGCCGTTGTAAGGCGGGAAGAATCGATTTTTATATTAAATTATAAAATTCGATGTTTTCAAGGCCGGACTTCGGTGAGTGTCAATTGTAAGTCGAAAATACAAGTTAAATCAGAGCAAGGCTTATCTCCCAAGATGAACCTTGATCTAGGACACGTCAAGAAAGGAAATCTGACTTAGCCTGAAAGTAGCTGAGTTTTAGGCGAATAAAGGAATCCAGGAATTTTATGCATTTGTGGTTTTCATGGTTTAATACGTAGCGCTAAACGCGTGCGTTACGGCCGTGTGAATTTCAAATCATAAAAGGTAACACTACCAAAGTAAACAGGGGTTAAAGTTAAGGGAAAAGTTCAATTTAACTCGAAACTGAAAAAGTCAGACATTTTTGGAATCTACATAAGTAGACAAAAACAAAAGGTTAAATAAGAAAAAGTCAAATTATTGAAAATAAAAAAGTTAGCTTAAGTGTCAAATTTCACACACCCTAAAAAGGGAGAAATAATTAAAATCAAAGGTTTTCACTCACAAGAGTTATTAAAGAATGAATAGTTCTGTGTAAAAAAGGGAACAAAAAGTAAAATTAAATTAAGATAAAATGGTGAGAGTTTTCACGCCTTTTAAAGTAATAAAAGTTGAATTTTTGAATTTTAAAAAAATAATAAAGTAAAGAGATTTAGGGTTAGATTAACATTGTATTGTTAGGAAACCAGTAACTTAAATATTTTTCGCGTAGTAAATAAAAAACCCCCAAAGAACTTTTTTGCGATTGTAGGCTAAGTCCCAGAAGAAAGAAAATAAGTAAGAATGGTGAAAAGTGTTAGAACTGTACAGGTGTTAAAGACAATCGGCGTAAACAAACAAAAAAGACATTGAACGCGAAAGACAGTCGCGGAAGTCGCGGAAAAGCGTAAACGTGCCGCGCACGCGTAAAAATCACAGTACAGACACGATTCAAAAACGTACGGATAGCCAAGAACAATCTGGAAAATGTGCAAAAAGAAAATTAAGGAAAACTTAAAAGGAAAAAAAGATACAGTGGGAAATCAAAAACAAGTAAGTTTCAATGGTCAAAGTGGAAGGGATGCAGCCGCGATTACAGAAAGGGGCGTCAACGAGCAACCGGATTAACCAGAGAAATTGGTGTTTTCCAGGAAAATGGAAGGAAAAGAAAAGAAGAAAATTATATAAAATTAACCAGGGCGAATTTAGACACATTTCAAGACCAAAAAAGTTTATACAAAAGAAAAATTGGCTTAATGAAAAAATGAGGGAAAGGGCATGTAAGAAATGACGTCACGAAGTGTATAAAGGATTGAACGCGAAAAATCCACGGACTTACTCTCTCGGAATCGCTGACTCTCTCGGACTCGCTCTAAGACTCACTCTAGATTCAAATTGTTACGAATGTAGACTTCACGTCACTCTGCAGCAAATATTTTTTCTTCGTTAAACTTAAATAACTTTTACATATAAACTACAAGTCAGAAGTAGTTCTTCAGGAGTAACTCTACGGCCTATCCAAATGAGTTAACGCAAAAATAACTCTATTTGGCGATACTGAGACGACATAGGCAATCCTTCAGAACATGATCTTCTAAACGGAACTTCACTTCTCACGAACCAAGGAAGAAATAGGATCAACTGTAACTCTACTAGATTCTACCAGATCTGCTCTTCAAGTACATCTGTAGCCATCATAACAACCCAACAACTTTAAATCAGAAAATCCAGGCTACCAGACACAGCATCCTAGCAGCTACAACACCAGCCCATCAACATAGCGGCATCCATCACGGAAAACCGGAGGTGAAAAACGCTGAATTAAGGTCTGTGTAAACGAGAATACGTTGTCCCCCATTTTAATTAATTGCCTGAGTAAATTCAATAAAAATATTTAAAGTACTGGTTGAGATATGTTAGTTTCAAATTAAATTCAAATCATAAATTAAATAAATGTAAATTCGATATTCCCTAAATTTAAATAATAAATGTAAATAAATTAAATTCAAATAATTTAAAATTAAATTGATTATAAAATTAGACTGTCTGCCAAGCCTATTAGAAATTAGAATTATAGGTTTAACATTAATATTGGATAGAAATTATATGTACAAGCAGATGGTGAGAAAAGCGAGTTGTTTATGTTTAATTTTGAAAAAGTTTTGATTTTGAGTTTTGAATAAATTAATTATTAATTTTTATACTGAAATACTGAGAGTAATCAATTACCTGTTATATGGTTATCCATTCATGAGATTTTCCTTTATTAGAAATAGTCAAATAAATGTGTTTAGCTGTAGAAATAATCAAAGCACAAATAAGGTAAGTTATAAGGGCTGTTCCACTGTTCTCATTTCCCTGAGATCAAAAATAATCAAGAGTTCTCGTAAATTAAATTCAGAGCTAGTAAACTTATTAATTTCTGGAAGCTATTTTAAAGTGTTAGAGTCAGTCGAAATACTTATAGAAATAGGTATCAGACACCCAGTTGCATCACCTAAGCTAAAGATAAAATTTTGCTAAAGGCTTCCAGTAGGTGTTGTAACTTATTATACAACAAAAGAACACGTTGAATTGTTCCGTTGTATAATTGGAGCAGCCAACGAGGTGTTCGTTGTATAATATATATATATATGATTTTTAATGACACCCTAAAACGTGCTCTGGGGACCATGATCGGTGCTCATTTGCTACTCCCGACCTTGGGTCTTACCATAAGGGCCACTGCAATAGCTCATTTTTCATATGGAAATTCGCTAATAATTCGATCGCTCAGCTGAACCACCGACGTGAGCGTCAAGCGAATTTCCAAAATTAGGTTTTCGTTTAACAGGTTTCAACCAACTATTTGGGAATATTTTCTTCTGCCTGCGTGTACGAAATATATTAGTAGAATTAGTTTGCATTCAAGACTCCAGCTCCGGCTCACGCGCTAATCCATTCCACCAGAATAACTCGCTTTGCTCCTCAAACTTGTGGCCTCTGATTACTGACTGCTTCGCTTAGCTAGCAGCGTACAAACTCGGCGTTTACGTTTGTGGTACTTTACGTTTTGGATGATTTTGTGGGAACCAGAATGGCTATAAGGGCGTATAAAAAAATGTGCAGAATAATCTCCTACATACCTTTCAAGATAAAACCCAAACAAAGTTTAATAATCCGACCACGCAACTGGACCGCTGACGTGAGTTGAGCAAATTTCCACAAATAAGTTTATATGCCTATGTTTTAGGGTTTCAACCAACAATTTGGGAAATATGTCTACTCTCGAAGGCGTTAAACAGCTGTCTGTGTGTGCGCAATATATTAGTAGAATTTGTTTCCTCCTAGTGGCCTCGCGAGTTTGCTCTACTTGGCTTCGAACCGGGTACTTTTATGGTATTTTACGTTTTGATCGATTTTTGGGGAACCAAGCGAGCTATAAGGACGCGTAAAAAAATAACATGTGCAGAATAACATCCTACATTTATATTTTTAGAAGAACTCTAAAAAATTCAGGTTTTTCCTGTTTTTGTATTTTTTTGGCTAACAAACTCGTCTGAGCGGCATAGACAACCAACATGTGCACCAAATTTGAACCAAATCGGACTTAAATTGCGGCCGCTAGAGTGCGAACACATATATTTTTTTTGTGCTCCCGACCTTGGGTCTTACCATAAGGGTCACTGCAATAGCTCATTTTTCCTATCGAAATTCGCTAATAATTCTAGTACGAAAATTCTTAAAATATTGTTACCTCCAGTTGAAAAACATGCTTCTAGTCGTTGGATATTTTGCCTACGATCTCGCCCAACCAATGTTTGTACAAATTTGGACCAAATCGGACTTAAATTGCGGCCGCTAGAGTGCGAACACATATATTTTTTTTGTGCTCCCGACCTTGGGTCTTACCATAAGGGTCACTGCAATAGCTCATTTTTCCTATCGAAATTCGCTAATAATTCTAGTACGAAAATTCTTAAAATATTGTTACCTCCAGTTGAAAAACATGCTTCTGGTCGTTGGATATTTTGCCTACGATCTCGCCCAACCAATGTTTGTACAAATTTGGACCAAATCGGACGTACAATACGCAAACACGTATTTACACGTATATATTAAATTTTTAATGACAACCGAAACCACGTTCTGGGGACCATGATCGGTGCTCATTGACCACTCCCGACCTTAGGTCTCACCATAAGAGTCACTGCAATAGCTCGTCGATCCTATGGAAATTTGCTAGTAAAATATCCAATTTAACTGAAACTCTTGTGTTACTTATAATTTTATTGTTAGCGAATTTCCATAGGAAAAATGAGCTATTGCAGTGGCCCTTAAGGTGAGACCCAAGGTCGGGAGTAGCAAATGAGCACCGATCATGGTCCCCAGAACACGTTTTGGGGTGTCAAAAAAATGCATATATATATATACTGTATGTATATATGTGTTCGCACTCTAGCGGCCGCATTTTAAGTCTGATTTAGTCCAAATTTGGACACGTGTTGGTTGTCTATGTGGCTCGGACGAGTTCGTTAGCCAAAAAAATTCAACAACCGGAAGTACGTTTTTTGACCGGAAGTAACTATTTTTTGAGATTTTTACTACGAGAATGAATTTTTAGAGTTTTTTCTAACATTATACATGTAGGATGTTATTCTGCGCATTTTGTTTTTTTACGCGACCTTATAGCTCGCTTGGTTCCCCCAAAATTGACAAAAACGTAAAATACCATAAAAGTACCCAATTCAAAGCCAAGTGATGCAAACTCGCGAGGCCACTAGGAGGAAACAAATTCTACTAATATATTGCGTACACACAGACAGCTGTTCAACGCCTTCGTGAGTAGACCTATTTCCCAAATTGTTGGTTGAAACCCTAAAACATAGGCATATAAACTTAATTTTGGAAATTTACTCAACTCACGTCAGCGGTCCAGCTGCGTGGTCGATTTATTTAAATTTTCCGCCAATTATTAAATAATTTTTCAGACTCATCTGCGAATTTCCATAGGAAAAATGAGCTATTGTAGTGGCCCTGATGGTACGACCGATGGTCGGGAGTAGCAAATTAGCACCGATCATGGTCCAAAGAACACGTTTTGGGGTGATATTAAAAATCATATATATATGCCATATGGGTATATATACATACATAATGTACACGTATAAGACCTTTTGGGAACTTGAGTTTCTGCGGTATTACGGGAACCTAGTTGGGTCGTCCGATTTGGTTCACATTTGGTACACACGTTGGTTGTCTACTTCGCTCGGACTAGTTCGTTAGCCAAAAAAATCCGACAACCGGAAGCACGTTTTTTGACCGGAAAGTAACTATTTTTTGAGATTTTTCCTACGAGAATTATTTTTTTTAGTGTTTTTTCTACCATATATACCATAAAATTACCCGGTTTGAAGCCATGTGGTGGATGTTACCGTGGGGTTTTTCGTGCGAAGTACGCAATGCATTGTGTGTTGAAGATACTCCCAATACGGGGATTGGCGTGCGAAGCACGCAATGCATTGTGTATTAAAGATATTCCCAATATTCGGATTGGCGTGCGAACCATTTTGCAACTATTCAGCACCGTGTGAATAGATCTATTTCCCAAAATGTTGGTTGAAACCCTAAAACATAGGCATATAAACTGAATTTGGTAAATTTGCTTAACTGACGTCAGCGGTTCAGCTGCGTGGTCGAATTGTTTATTTCTAAGATTACCTCGAACATCCGTACAATGCATATTTATCTCATTTTAGTGGATCCAGCAATGCTTCGCTGTTGTTTGATTTAATTTAAAGGGTAGTAAAGTTATTCCATTGCATTACATTGACTTAAGTGATCGAATTGCAAAATGGTTTTTATGCCACTTAAGAATATACTACACAAATTTAGATTTATAGTTTGTAAGCCTTTATAGATAATACAGTAAACCTTTTGTTTGCGTTTACCTAATCTAAAAAAACTGATAGTTCTGTTGTGATGAATTGTAAAAAACCTGATTCTAAATTAGCCCAATTGGTTGCAAATAAACGTGTTTTGGTTCATTGTAGGCCTAACCTAAAATTATGTTCTGTTTTTGATGCAAATCAATTGTTTTATATAAAAGTACCTGGAGACCGAGCTAAAGCTCGATTATAAGCAGGGCTATGATTTCAATAATAAATATTGGATTATTGAGTTTTGAGGTTAGGCCTATAACATTAAACAACTAAATAAAGGGTATATACAACATTAGGCTTACCTGTAATAAAAATACAGTTTAAAGGATTAACCACAATCTCAACGCTATGCCTCAGAAATAAGTCAGGCCTAAATTAAAGTATTATTTCAATATCGATTTATTCCTAGGGCCTAGTTCGCTCACGTTAATAACTACTATTATTGCAAATTTCCGTGAACATCGTTTAGGTTAGGCCTATAACATTAAACAACTAAATAAAGGGTATGTTTATTATGTATTCGTTGCCATGGTAACTATAAATAGATACAACATTAGGCTTACCTCTAATAAAATATACAGTTTAAAAGAAAGCAGATGATTATTGTAATGACATTGAAAACATTTGCATCAGCTGTGCTTTGTATTGTTTAAAATGGACAAATTTCACTTTTTAATTTAATAAAAAGACGTAGAAAACGAATTTTCCCAGACTGGTGACCATTTCCAATCGATTTCTCGTGGCCAAAAGCCTAATATAAAATCAAAAAATCAAAAATCCTTAGACGGAGATTCCAGATCCATTTAGCAGACAAACAATTATCTCTCGCTTTAGAAGATAAGATATGTAACAACCAATGTTTGAATTGAATTAAAATATAGTAAGCATTTTTAAATGATTTTTGTTTTTATTTACTTTAAGTTGGTCAATCTAACCTAAAAAGCTGTTGATTTTGAAAAAATTAAAAAATGATTACAAATTTGCTAGTAAAGTTGCTATGATAATGAATGTAAACAAACATGTGTTACTAAGCATTTTATTCGAACAGCTGATTTTGTGCGCTATGAGTCCATACAAAAGAGGCTGTTTAGTTTTTCCAAATTTGAAACTTTTTCGGGAAACTTTTCAAATTTTTCTTTTTATAAAAACCTAGTTCGGGCTATTACGAACAATTTTAAACAAAAAATAACCAAATTGGTCCAGCAGTTCTCAAGTGATGCGCTTACAAAGGAACAGCAATTCATTTTTATTATATAGATATGTAAAACTAGTATAATAGGTTATGCAAATACATGTAAACCCTTCTTGCCTCAAGCATGCAGTATATAACAAAGCTGCACTAAAGACATAGGATTATACACGGAGATGATTTATTGCTCCGTTCAAAGTAATCCTACAACACATGATCATGTATTAGTAAACACGTACATGCATGTGCAAGGATTATGTATTCAATTTACTTGACACTACTTAATGTACACGTACATAACCAATTAAACTACTGTTGTATTGTTTAACAACGGAAACATTCTAGTCAGTAATAAAACATGTAATAGCAACCGCCAGATTAGCGTTATGACATTAAGAGCCGGAACTGTTTATACCAGTTAAAAGTAAAACATGCGTCGAAGTGGAATTTTGTAACTTTACTGTTTTAGATAAAACTAGGGGAAACCCCTGCGTGTTGCGCACGCCAACCCACATACAATCGTGTTATATTTTCTTTATAATAAAGGTGTGGGATTAATAATAACCCCAAAGCTAAGATGGTAAATAATGTTAAATGTTCAAATCACATTATTTTAAATATTTTATAACAGCAGTTATAATAAACGTTAAAAGAACCAGCAAGGCTCAGGTCCACACTTTAATAAAAACCTAACCTAAAAGTTAAAAATACAAATAATTGCTTCAAAGTTTGGAATCAGCTGTCAATGGAAATGTTGGAGCAAACAGCTGTTTCATCTGTCGGACTAAGAGTCCGCATCGTTTTTAAATGACTCTTCGTTGTCTCCGGGCAAACCAGGTAACCAACGTTTATGGTTCATGCGTCGGAGGACCCGGCCTAGTCCTTATACCAGCTGGTTTAATTCACTCATATTTATCTGTGCCAGTGAAGCTAACAAGAATCTTCTCTAGTATAAATTTACGTTTTCATTTCTTCGTTAGCGACAATCAAGTATCACGACCGTACGTTAGAGTAAGAAATTTGTAATTTAAAATATTTTAGCACAAAAATAATTCGACCGCGCAGCTGAACCGCTGATATGAGTTGAGCGAATTTCAAAAATTAAGTTTACATATTTTAGGGTTTCAACCATTTGGGAAATTTACCTACTCACGAAGGAGCTGAATAAGCTGCCTATGTGTATGAAATAGTAGAATTGTTTGCACCTAAGAGCCTCCAAACGCGACCGACGCACTCCTTCATTCCACTCACAGCCGAACAGCTCGTAGAGTTTGAACGCCAACATTGCTGCCTCGGGTGATAGACTGCTTCGCTTCGCTCGCAGCGTAAAAACTCGGCAGTCGGCCTCGGATAAGAAGATATGTAACAATTTCGGCCTAGCTGTAACAATTTCGTACAAAACAGTTCGCGAAATCAGCGAAAATTCGTCTGATAGCGTTGTTTAAACTAAATTCGTCTTTAAACTGATAATACAACTTAATGCGAAAAAATGGTGTCAGTTGAGAGCCAGTGAACAAGGAAGACTAGCGCGCATGAATGGAACGGTACTTACATTACGAATACGCCTCGTATTTGTGTACTTTACAATTCTCGAGATGAAGCAATTTAACGTTTAACGTGGTTTTCCCCAGCGACCAAGGAATACTATAGACTGACAATGTCGCGCAAGGCTTGAAGCCGATTCACCTATGAGTGGTGGGGATGAAAACGTCTGACTCCGCTACTTCCGAGCGTCAGCGTTATTGTAAGTAGTTAGTAACGTTGTGATTTAAGATGCAGATTGTGGGTTTTTTAAGTGAAAAAATTAAAGAAAAAAGGTTTTTATAGGTTTGCAGACTAGTTTTTATAATATTTCAGTAAATAATTAGTATGATTAGTAATTTTTAGTTTGATTGGAATGATATGTTTTATTTTTTTTTTATTTCTTCTAAATTCGCAATTTTGTCTATTTAGCGAATATTTTTGTGAGTAAAGTAAGCAACATTGCTATTTAAGATGGATACTGTGGTTTTATTTTTTATTCTAGGGCAAGGATTGTTTTATAGTTTTAATTTTAAATAAAATGTTGTTTTCTTTCAAAACCGTATAACTCATTCAGTTTCCTTATTGTTATTGTTCTTTTTATACAATTTTAATACATAAACATTTTTTATTAAATTATAATTACTCGGGCCATGAATGTAAGGTACAATATAGTGATAGAACAAGCAATAGCACTACAAATTAATGGCAAGACTTGTAGATACAGTAGATTAGCGATGGTGTTGTCAGAACGCCGGTTCACAAAACAATCAAACCAATTCGTCACTATACAACATCCTACAGGCTAAACTAAGGATTTTACAAAGAAATGTAAAGAATATTTTTTTCTTTTTTCGTTGATTTCCAACAACTTTTACGCTTTGACAAATCACCTACCTAAAAAATACAAAACTTTCTCGCTATGCCTAAATTTCATGTCATATTTCTAAACACAACGTTGACTTTCTTCATTTTATATTTTTTCCCGCTACATAAAATATGTTTTTCTATTTTTGTTTGATACCGTCAGTACGGTCGTAGTGTTTTATGCAATATTTAAAAATTTCAGAATTTTATCTCAACACTAAGTGTGTGTTCAAACGGTGTTAATGAAACGCGACGAATTAAATTGTGTACCGGTCGCGGACAGAGAATCCGGTGTTTTTACCTATGAATGGGCGTGGTCGGCTTCAATTCCCGTAATGCGTTGTGCATGGGCTTTGCCAGTCTATAGTATTGCTTGGTCGCTGGGTTTTCCCTTATGCATATCAGATTTTTCATAACGTCCTCTCCTGGGTAGCTTATTGTTGTTATAGGGCCTACTCAATGTGGTGCAGTTAAATAATATTTTTATTTTTTTAATAATTGCTGTTGGCCTATCTCAAATAGTGTCGAGATAAATAAATTTCAAATTTGACAAGGCTATTTATATATGTCCTTCCACGGTTGCTTCACGGTAATGTGCCGATTGGCTTGGGGTCGTTAGCCGTAAAAGTCATGGAGTCATAAAATATATACCACTTAACGACGCTATGATGAATTGAAACTATATAAAGTAGTATGAAGTTAGTTTTTCGTTTATACTAAATAGTAAATATTTTGTGAACAATAAACAAGTTTGCTTGTTTCTTATTAGGTTACATTGAGCCTATGTTCTGTGCAATAAGTTAACATGACTTGATCTGTATCATAAAGTACCAATTGTGACAATTACATTGTCATTACGTCATTAGTAACGTTGGGTTTATTACTATAAATAATTAACACTAACAAATAAAAACAATTGCTACAAAAACACATTTTATTATAACTATTCATTAATACAAGATTAACATAAAAAATGATACGTTAATATGTACAGTATTATAAAATAAACTGTACCAGGAACCATACTTTCTCACAAACATATAAATTATTAAACAGATTCACTGTGACTTCATAATTGTAGGTGGGGGGTAGGAGAGGTGATTTATTAAAGTAGGAGATTAACTAATAAATATTATTATTATTATCTAGAGAGAAAACTATTCAATCGATTTCGAACAAATTTGCACCAAACACGTCAATTAGGCTTGTATAGATGCACGAAAATTTTTTTTTAATTTTTGAAAAACACTTCCCTTTATGGCCAAAAACCCCAAAAAATTAGTTATTATTATTAGCCAAACGAGAACTTTTATAAAGATGCTGTTTTTTTTGCATATGGTAGGGTACATTAAAGGCTACAAATAAACCAAATTTTATCAAAGTCGTTTAACAGAGCCTTTTTTTATAAAAACATAATAACAGGTTTTTGGGGGGGTTTTTTGCCAAAAAGGGGGTTGTTTTTAAAAAAATTTCAAAATCGTTTTTGTGCATCTATACAAGCCTACTTGAAATGTCTGGTGCAAATTTGTTTGAAATCGATCGAATAGTTTTCGCTCTAGCGTTGTATACATACAGACATACATACAGGCATTCAGACATACAGACAGACATTTTGTAAAAAACACTTTTTTGGACTCAGGGGGTCCCAAAACGGACATTTCCACAAAAATCTCAAGTAAAGTAAAATCGTAAATTAGGCATACCCAGGATACAGATACGTCAAAACAAGCCCAGTGTTGCCAACCGTAATATTAGAAACAAAATATTTACCTGAGTCTGACTACTGAAACGTGAAATAAAACGGAGACTTTTCAGTTTTATTTTACCCATATGGTTGTGTACCAGCTGAAAGACCCACTCTTACCTGAGTAAGAGTGTGTGTTGTGTGTTGAGTGGGGGTGCTTATTATTATAGGGGACAGAACCACGAACATTCGACTCAGTCAATGAGGCCCGGAGTGTAAGGAAATGTAGTAGATTAAAAGCAGAACACGAAAAGAAACCGGTGTAATACCAATGGTACAAAACCGTAGGTCATGACCCACCCTAACTTGAGCCAGATCAAACTGACCTGGAGGGTTTATCGCCACCCGTCCGTAATCGACACTTTTACAATTCTATTTTATAATAGGATTTATAATCTAAAAATTTTATACAAAAACAGAAATGTTTGCTACGTCATTATCAGCGAATTTCCATAGAAAAAATGAGCTATTGCAGTGACCCTTAAGACCTTAGGTCGGGAGTAGTAATTGAGCACCGATCATGGTCCCCAGAACACGTTTTGGGGTGTCATTAAAATTCATGTATATATGTGTGTGTTCGCACTCTAGCAGCCGCATTTTAAGTTTGATTTGGTCCAAATTTGGTACATATGGTTGGTTGTGGTATTTGCCTGATACTTTTTGTTTGATGACTGCAACTTAGGGGCGGATAAATTTGTTTAGTGTTTATCTTGAGGGAACTTCAGAGTAAATAGTAAATTTGCATTTCTAAATGTAAACAAAATAAATGGTACCAGGAACTGGTACATACTTTCTCACAAACATATTTAAATTATTAAACAGATTCACGGTGACTTGTAGGGTGGGGTAGAGAGGTGATTTTGTATTAAAGTTGTTTTCCCATAAAAATCCATAAAATAACGGAAAAACCAACTTTTCTCAAAAACGGCTCGAACGAGTTTGATTAAAATTTTATAGTTTATAGTACTTTAGGTCCCTAATAAACTATAAAATTTTAATCAAAATTGTTAGAGCCGTTTTTGAGAAAAGTTTATTTTTCCGTTATTTTAAGGGTTTTTATGGAAAAAATAACCCTTAAAAATAAAAAATTCACAAAAATGAAAATAACACCTGGAGATACCGTGGATTACTACCTCCATATCAAATTTCATCAAAATCGGACGACTGGTATAGGCTCTAGGTCTGATAACATCCACACACACACATACACACACACCCCCCCACACACACACACACACACACCCCCACACACACACACACACACACACACAAACACACACACACAGACATCACTCCGAAACCCACTTTTTTAGGTTCAGGGGGACCCAAAACGGATATTTCCACCAAAAACTCAAACTCGAAAATTTTGACGAATACAATTTCTCCATATACTATGGTATAGGGGGAGAAAGTAAAAATGTAGTATTTTAGAAGGAGATATTTAAAAATGTTTTCCAACCAACATAACGTCACTTTTAATGTTTTATTGATAACCTCAAACCACGCTATTTTCTAATCAACCGTCGCTACAGCACTATAGTTTATGAAGACTAAGCGTTTGTCTTCCTTCCAAGTTCCTGTTGTAATGATATATTTCGGTTGTTGAATTTGGTGGATTAAATTTGAATGATGATTGGATTTGAACTTGCAAAGTTTAAGTATTGAACTAGCACTGACGACAATAACAACCCTTAGTGTTTATAAATAAACAAATTATGAATTTTAAAAAAATATCTCGGCTCCTAATTGCGATAGAGCAACTTTAAAAAAATACGTGTAAAAATGCCAGCTATTGGAATATCAAATTGGCATATAAATAATTCCATTTGTTGCAAAGATATTTGCAAAAACCTTAACCCGAAACAGTCGTACTTTTTCAGAACCCATTTTGAGGGTTAAAAAAATGAAAATTGGATTTACACTAACCGTATACTTAAAAGTCTTGACGAAAATCTTGTGCCCCGGATGAACCTCCTACAAGGACGGAAACTGGGTCTAATTGTATTAAACACTTAACCCACTTTTAATAAATAAATTAAATATCTCGTAAATAATTTTATATTTTTTAAATTAAACTTTAATGGTAACTTGAGGGCCATAAAAGGCTTATTTTCTGAAAGTTTTAAGGGTCTAGGTGCTTTTCTCAAAGAATGAAAAATATTTAAAAAATTTGGAAAATGTTATCGGTTTTTGCAAATTATTAACCGATTTTAAAATACTAGGTCTCAAACTAACTGGTTTTTAGTTCACTACAAGTAAACAAAATTTGAAATACAATACCCATTGGCAATTGTCTTCAAACTATTTAAAGAAAACCGATTTTCCTCGTTTTTTCTATACTAAACCACTATTAGAACAATGTTATCTGGAAAACGAAGCGTTTCCGGGCCTATGTTTACGTGAACGTTTTTTCTTATTAGCGAATTTCCATAAGAAAAATGTGCTATTGCAGTGGACCTTATGGTAAGACCCAAGGTCGGGAGTAGCAAACGAGCACCGATCATAGTCCCCAGAACACGTTTAGGGGAGTCATTAATAATCATATATATATGTGTGTTTATATGTGTTCGCACTCTAGCGGCCGTATTTTAAGTCCGATTTGGTTCAAATTTAGTTCACGTGTTGGTTGTCTTCGTCGCTCGGACGAGTTCGTTAGCCAAAAAAATCCAACAACCGGAAGCAAGTTTTTTTGACCTAAAGTAACTATTTTTTTTTAGATTTTCCTACAACAATGAAATTTTTTGGAGTTTTTTCTACGAATATAAATGTAGGATGTTATTCTGCACATTTTTTTTTACGCGACCTTATAGCTCGCTTGGTTCCCCCATAATCGATCAAAACGTAAAATACTATACAATTTTACCGTGGTGGATTTTACCGTGGGGTTGGCGTGCGAAGCACGCAATGCATTTTGTGTTGAAGATACTCCCAATACGGAGGTTGGCGAGCGAAGCACGCAATGCTTTGTGTATTGAAAATACTCCCAATATGCGGAATGGCGTGCGAAGCACAGAATGCTTTGTGTATTGAAGATACTCCCAATATGCGGAATGGCGTGCGAACCATTTTGCAGCTATTCAGCACCGTCATGAATAGACCTATTTCCCAAATAGTTGGTTGAAACCCTAAAACATAGGTTTATAAACCTAATTTTGGAAATTTGCTCAACTCACGTCGCGGTTCAGCTGCGTGGTCGAATTATTTTTAAATATATTGCTTTTTAGAGATTGCCGCATAGTTCTGAATCACCCTGTATAAATAATTAACTTGCCTAAATTAATATTTATTTCTAAACATGCAAACGATTTTTGACGCTGTCCTGTAGAAGTCATGCATATTTGAAGCTACCGTAAAGGATAGGCTTGTACAATGCTCATTGGCCATTAACAGCACGCTATTAGTTTTCCGAGTTATAAAATATTGACTCATTACAATCTACTGTAGGAACTAGCTTGTTTAAATATTTAACATTTAGTTCCACGTTTAGAACGGGTAATGGATGTTTATTGCTGTAGGTAGGTTATAAAGAATACAGCTAGCGAGTAGTTTGCACTAACATTTCTCGCGTCGCAATTCTATCTTTGTTTTTAGTATTTCTAAAGAAAGCTGACAATTGTGCTGGTGTGGGTTCATCCGTTTAGGTAGCATGTTTAGGCCTACAATACTAAAATATATTTTCAGAATATATATTACAATCTAAATTATTTGAATCTATTTCAGTACAATTATATTCGTAAATGCAAATGTGAGAAATTTACATTTTAAAATTAAATATGGCCAAACAAAACATTTTCAGTAGTCTCAAAATTTTTATGAAACAACTTGTGAACCCGGCATCCTTCGCTATTGCTTGATTCAATTTTAAGGGTAGTTATTCCATTTCATCCCTTTGACTTAAGTAATCGAATTAAAATGTACAGTTTTTGAGTAATTAGGTTTGAAATTTTTAAACAGAAGCCATTTTGAAACGTATGATTGGATTTAGTTGCTTATTTTTATTGAGATATATCATTGTTAAATTAAACTTCTTGCCAAGTTTCAACTCAATCATTCAAACCGTTCTCTAGATATGAATTATTTTGTAAAAAAACAAAATGGCGGATATCTGGAAAACAAAGCGTTTTCGGACGTATGTTATGAACTTTTTCACTATTTTTAGCTATAGAATGAGCTACCGAGACATTGAAGCATAGTCTGTAAGGGTTCGCTCTCTAACGGCCGCATTTTACGTCAGTTTTGATCCAAATTTGGTACACACCTTGGTTGTCCAAGTGCTCGGACGAGTTCGTTAGCCAAAGACTCCAACAACCGGAAGCATGTTTTTTGACAGGAAATAACATTTCTTGAGATTTTTCGTACTAGAATTCTTCAAAAAATGTCCGACTTGGCAAACTCAGTGATGTACGATTTTGATGCATTTATATAAATATAGAAAAACCAAACGTAATGTAGATCTATATATGCTAATACAAATTCTAGGGGAGTTATCTGCGTGCTTCGCACGCTGCTCTTGAGTCCACTTCGCTCGCACAATCAACGAGAAATAGTTAAATGAAGCCTGTATTTTATCATGTGGACGTTGATTTCTTATTAATTCAAAATGAAGTTGTTTTCAGTTTTTCAATGGTTTGAATCTAACTACAAAATCAATCACTATGTTTATTTGTTTAAAATACAAACACCGAAATAATTTGTACGTTACAGGTTGTTCAAAATCAGTTCCATAAGCTAATAATGTGTATGAAAGAATTCCTGTCAGTTACGCAAAAAACAAAAAACTCTGACCCTACTGCGCCTCCATGTCACCACCCTAACCCGATCTAAGTGCTTCTGTTCTTTTACCGCAATTTCAGTGAAAATATCATAGTATGCAATAATCTGTTTGCATTTGTTTGGCCGTGAGTCACTACAACACTGGAATCATTACCACTTCTTCTGCAGGCGTTCTCCATATTTAGGTAGATTTATTTTTGCAAGTAACCTAGAAGCAACACAAAAAATTGGTACAAATACTAAGATTTAAAAAAAAATTTAAAGTTGGCTTTTAAAAAAAATAAACATTTATCCACCATAAATCTACCTAAATTTCCAAAAGACGTCATACTCTTTAAAATAACACAAAAATGAAAAATCCGTCAAGAACTTTTTAACTAATACCAATTTCAAAATACCCCTGCAAATTTGCTAAATTTTCGACGTTTTAATTTGTTTTACCTATTAATAAAATTTTTAAAAGTGAAGTTTTATATGTTTTTATTTTATTTTTACACTTTATAATACATATTTTTTTTAAACTACTATTTTCAGTGCATCATTCCCTTAACAAAGTTCATCGGCTTTTTCAGTTTTAGTGAGAAAATGGCGTAGTAGGAAAAATGTTGGAATAAATTCAAGAAACAAAACTAAACTTACAATAATCCGATCACGCAGCTGAACCGCTGATGTAATTTTAGTGAATTTCCAAAATTAAATTCATATGTTTTAGGGTTTCAACCAACATTTTGGGAAATCGATCCAGTCACGAATGTGGCTGCTTATGTGTACGAAATATATTAACAGAAACGGTTTGCACCAGCTTCGACTTCTTCGTTCCACTCGGAGCCGAAAACTCGACCTTACGGCCTCGGGATAGGGACTGTTTCGCTTCGCTCGCATCGTACAAGCTCAGCCGTCGGCCTCCGATCAAAAGATGCCCCCATGGTAAAATCCCACACGTGGATTTAAACCGGATACTTTTATGGTATTTTACGTTTTGACTGATTTTGGGAAAACCAAGGAAGATATAAGGACGTGTAAAAAATCAAAATGTGCAGAATAATATCCTAAATTTATTTTTTTAGATAATACCCGAAAAACGTTTCACTTTAGCACACAAACATCAAAAAATAGTTACTTCCTATAAACAAACGTCTTTCAATTTGTTGAATTTTTTTGCTAACGAAGTCGTCCGAACAACTTAAGCAATCAACGTGTGTACCTTGTTTCAAATCAGACTTAAAATGCGGCCGTTAGAGTGCGAACACACATATACATATATACTATTATTGTTAAGAGGTAAAATTTGTTTTCTTTTATGTAGGGGGTAATCTCTGGAATTACTGAACCGATTGAAAAAATAGTTTTATAATAAAAAGCTACACTAACCGTGAGTAACATAGGCATAGTAACATTATAATTTATATGGATAAAGAAATTTTTGTTTTAATATTTGTAAATTTAGTCGGAAAAAATTCTTAGGTTAGGCCTAGACCGATGAATTGCCATAGCAACCAATTGAATAATATAGCAACCAGCTGTGTGCTCTAATATTGCCATAAACACCATGTGATTTCACACTTTGAAGCAACTATTTGTACTTCTAACTTTTAGGTTAGGTTTTTCTTAAAATGTAGACCTGAGCCTTGCTGGTTTTTTAACCTTTATTATAACTGCTGTTATAAAATGTACGAAATAATTTGGTTTGAACATTTAACATTATTTAAAATCGTAGCTTTGGGGTTATTATTAATCCTACACCTTTATTATAAACAAAACATAACATGATTATGTGTATAGAAGGTTCCAACGGGGTTGGCGTGCGGAGAACGCACGAGTTTCCTCTAGTATATAATAAAGAAGCTAATCTATATAATAATAAACGGTATCAGTTAACTGACACAAACTTTCTCCCAACTTACTGTAGTCAAAATAATATTGTTTTTAATCATTTTATTTACTAATTTTTAGAACAAAACAAAAAAATAATATTCTACCTACGTCAATCGTATAAAAAAATTATTGTCCCATGCGGAATTCGATCGCGCGACCTTTGAATTACTGGCCGTGCTCGCTACCGTGGTCCTACCCCGTGCGGCCTCTGCCGCGATGCTAGATTGACAACACAAACTTGTTTATTTTTAAACATTTCGCCATAATTATAAAACGCCGAACTTTTGATAAAAACGGGTGGTGTCATTTTGTTTGGCATCTTAAGCACTATAAATACTGAAAATTTGATCGAAATCGTTAGAGCCGTTTTTGAGAAATTTGCATTTTTGTCGTTTTTTATAAGTTTTTAGAGGTAAATTAAAATTTCCAAAAAATGAAAAAATGCCTGGAGATATTAGGGTTTAGTACCTACATACCAAATTTCATGAAAATCGGACCAATAGTGTCCTCTCTGGTCGTGTATAGGCCTACATACAGACAGACACCACTCTAAAAACACATTTTTGAGTTCAGGGAGCACCAAAACAAAAAATTCCACTAAAAATATTTTTGGTTTCAGGGAGCACCAACACAAATAATTGCACTAAACAATTTTTTTGGGGTTCTAGGAGCACCAAAACAGATAATTCAACTAAAAATTAAAATTCAAACATTTTTACGAAAACAATACTTTCTCCATATACTACGTATAGGGTGGAGAAAGTAAAAATGAATTGCTGTTCCTTTGTAAGCGCATCAATTGAGAACGGCTGGACCAATTTGGCTATTTTTTGTTTTAAAATGTTCGTAATAATCCGAACTAGGTTTTTATAAAAAGAAAAATGTGAAAAGTTTCCCGAAAAAGTTTTAAATTTGGAAAAAACTAAACCGCCTCTTTTGTGTGGACTCAAGACCATAGCGCACAAAATCAGCTGTTCGTATAAAATGCTTAGTAACACATGTTTGTTTACATTCATTACCATAGCAATTTACTAGCAAATTTGTAATCAGTTTATATTCTTTTTTCAAAATAAACAGCTTTTTAGGTTAGATTGACTAACTTAAAGTAAATAAAAACAAAAATCAACTAAAAATACTTACTATATTTTTATTCAATTCAAACATTGGTTGTTACATATTGTATATAAAACAGCTGATTTGGATCAAAAAATGAACATAATTTTAGGTTAGGCCTGCAATGAACCAAAACACGTTTATTTGCAACCAATAATTGGGCTAATTTAGAATCAGGGTTTTTACAATTCTTCACAACAATCAGTTTTTTTAGATTTGGTAAAAGCAAACAAAAGGTTTCTGTATTATCTATAAAGTTTTACAAACTATAAATCTAAATTTGTGTAGTATATTCTTAAGTGGCATAAAACCATTTTGCAATTAGATTACAGTACCAGGAGACCGAGCTAAAGCTCGATTATAAGCAGGGCTATGATTTCAATAATAAATATTGGATTATTGAGTTTTGAGGTTAGGCCTATAACATTAAATAACTAAATAAAGGGTATATTCAACATTAGGCTTACCTGTAATAAAAATACAGTTTAAAAGATTAACCATAATCTCAACGCTATGCCTCAGAAATAAGTCAGGCCTAAATTAATTAAAGTTTAATATTTCAATATCGATTTAGGCCTAGGGCCTAGTTCGCTCACGTCAATAACTATTATTGCAAATTTCCGTGAACTTCGTTTAGGTTAGGCCTATAACATTAAACAACTAAAGGGTATGTTTATTTAGCAGAAGTATTCGTTGCCATGGTAACTATAAATAGATACAACATTAGGCTTAACTCTAATAAAATATACAGTTTAAAAGAAAGCAGATGATTATTGTAATGGCATTGAAAACATTTGCATCAGCTGTGCTTTGTATTGTTTAAAATGGACAAATTTCACTTTTTAATTTAATAAAAAGACGTAGAAAACGAATTTTCCCAGACTGGTGACCATTTCCAATCGATTTCTCGTGGCCAAAAGCCCCATATAAAATCAAAAAATGAAAAATCCTTAGACGGAGATTCCAGATCCATTTAGCAGACAAACAATTATCTCTCGCTTTAGAAGATAAGATAAGTCAATGTAATGAAATAACTACCCTTTAAATTAAATCAAGCAATAGCGAAGCATTGGTGAGTTCACTAGTACTGTATATTATAAAATTAAATGCATCGGTTTAGCTTAAAATATCATTTATCGTCCTATTGTATGGTTGACAATATCGCAGCAGCTGAGTACAACTTTGTCATAAAGAAGAAACACGGAAGTTTAGTCCAGGCATCTTTAAATAATGTAAAGCTTTCGCCGTTTCTAAAATTAGAACCAATTTAAGTTGTGTTTAACAAAGCGTTTCATGGAACATTGTGTTAGCGGCACGTGGACATAGTTCTGTTAATTTGATTTCAACTTTACTAATACAGGTTTTTGTGTTAAATATAGACTGCTGACTTTGGACTCTAAAGCGCGCACAAAATGTTAAAGATACGATATCCATGTAAAACAATATTTGTTACCTGTCCTTGATTTACAAATAGATATAGCCGCTTTTTTCAAAAGGTTTGAATTTATTATTGTCCTGAGTAAAAATGATCCAATTTGTTTCTTTTCAAAAATATACCTGTAATGTTCATAAATTTACAACACACGGATTTATTTATAGAAATCTACAAGTGACTCCTGCGTGTTTTGCAGGCCAACAGATTTTCTACCTCGGCATATTCATTTCATTATTTTTTAAATAAAAGTGTAGGATTAAGAATTTTATTCTGGTCTAGACCTAACCTTAAAATAAATAATGACTAGAACCTTTTATTTCATAAAAAATACAAATAATATAAGAATATTTATCTTAGCTTCTGTTCCAAATTAACCTGGCATAATCTAATAATATAAGGCCTAGAATTTTTCTTCTGTTATTTATGTCACTAAAGGGTTCCGCTCAACCCTCCCGGCGAAGCAAATACAAACAGTTTATTATATAATATGATATTTTAACGGGAATGACTATGGATTGATTATGACATAGATTTTTTATTTTATACAGAAGAGAGGCAATTTTCAAACCATAAGATATGTGATACGGTAAGTATTACAAATTTTTCAAATAGGCCTAGTAAAAAATAAAAACAGGCATAATTTCAATAGTGATAGGTGTTTGAATTATGTAAGGCTTTTTAGCGAATTTCCATAGGAAAAAGAGCTATTGCAGTGGCCCTTATGGTGAGAACCAAGGTCGGGAATAGCAAATGAGCACCGATCATGGTCCCCAGAACACGTTTTGGGGTGTCATTAAAATTCATATATATATGTATGTATATATGTGTTCGCACTCTAGCCGCATTTTAAGTCCGATTTGGTTCAAATTTGGTACACGTGTTGGTTGTCTATGTCGCTCGGACGAGTTCGTTAGCAAAAAAATCCAACACCCGGAAGTATGTTTTTTGACCAGAAGTAACTATTTTTTTAGATTTTTACTTCGAGAATGAAATTGTTTTAAAGTTTTTTATAAAAATATAAATGTATAATATTATCCTGCACATTTTGTTTTTTTACGCGACCTTATAGCTCGCTTTGTTCCCGGTTCGAAGCCAAGTGGTGCAAACTCGCGATGCCACTAGGAGGAAACAAATTCTACTAATATATTGCGTACACACAGACAGCTGTTCAACGCCTTCGTGAGTAGACCTATTTCCCAAATTGTTGGTTGAAACCCTAAAACATAGGCATATAAACTTAATTTTGGAAATTTGCTCAACTCACGTCAGCGGTCCAGCTGCGTGGTCGAATTATTCTTTGTTTGTAATTGCTATTACCCATCCTAAAAAAATTTTAATTGTGAAGAATAATTATCTGGTTCTAAATTTGCCAAGTTGGTTGTTATGGTAATAAATCTATAAATGCTTTCAATAACCTCTGCATTAAGCTTATGATCCAAATCAGCTGTTTTGTCTGTAATATATAACTACAGTGAACTATAAGGTAAATAAATAAATAATAAATAAATAAATATTTTCTTAGTGCACTTCAACATAGTGGTATGAAGGTAACCTGAATATGTTGAGAGTCTAGCTATCATAGTTACGGATGTACCTTGATGAATCAGTCGGTCAGTCAGGGCTTCTTCTTTATATACAAGGTGCTTCTTAAATAGGACGCTAAACTTCTGAAGTGGGTTCCTTACATAAAAATAAATAAAAAAGTTCTTATAAACATGTGCCCTAAAACGCTTCGTTTTCCAGATATCCACAATTTTTTTACAAAATAATTCATATCTAGAGGAACGTTTGATTAATTGAGTTCAAACTTGGCATTAAATTTAAACTAACAATGATCTATCTCAAGAAAAATAACCAATTATATCCAATCATGCGTTTCAAAATGGCGGCTGTTTGAAAATTTCAAAAATAAATTACCGAAAACCCGTACATTATAACCAAATATGTCAAGACACCTTTTTTGTAGCCCCTTGCCTATCGGATTGTGGCACTTTCAAAAGGAACAGATGAAGGATAATAGTTAAATTATGTGTAATAATTTGTTTAACCCGGCTATAATAGGATCATAGCCCGGCATTCCTATACCAACACAGTATAAACAACAATATTGTATGTACGTATGCTGTTATTATCTTTAACTTAACCCTTCATCCGATTGTTTTGGCAGTTACACCACCCGATAAGAAATCAAAAGGGCTACAATAAAGGTGTCTTGTCATTTTTTGAGTAATTTAGGTTTGAAATTTTCAAACAGCCACCATTTTGAAACGCATGATGGATATAATCGCCTATTTTTCTTGGGATAGATCAATGTTACTAGGCTAAATTTTAGTGCCAAGTTTGAACTCAACCAGTCAAACATTTCTCTAGATATGAGTTATTTTGTAAAAAAAAAAACAAAATGGTGGATATCTGGGAAAACGAAGCATTTCCGAACCTACGCTTGTATATTTTTTTTATCTTTACTTTTACATGTAGAATTTTACTCTCCCGAAGTTTCGTCATATCTTCGTGAATCACCCAGCATAAAGATTAAGAGTTAAATCAGTGTAATGTAATGAAGAGTCTGTGAATGGTATGGTAGTTAAAATTTAAGAAAACTCGTATTGCTTTGAGTTTAGTTTTAGTTTTCATTATGTAAATTGGTTCATTAGGAATTATTTTGAAATATATTTAACAAGCACTTTCCAACTCTCATTTTGAAATAGGTGTATCGTTTAAAAGCTTATCCGGTCATATATACAAAATTCAACGTAAAAATAGTTCTAAAAGTAAAAACTATATTTCAATAAAAATATATTTTTCTCTAAAAATTGCCATAAGGAATTAATTTTAATAAATTTAAAAAAATATATTTAACAGATTTTAATTTTACACGCAAATTTAATAAAAGGACCTCAGATTTATTTGAAAATTTAATTTGTTATTTTTGTTACAACCGAAAAACAATTTCGACAGCTGTAGGCATAAACAAATTTCTGTAAACATTAATCTTATGTAAAACAGTTTCAATGCCTGCACTTACAACACCCTGATACTGGAATGACGTCAATATCATCCTTTCCACCTCCCCGACCCAACAATAGAACCCACGATGTATTTGCATTTTACAGCCATTAGTTAATAAAAGCCGTTCTATCTGCTCCGGTGCTTTAACTGTTTTGACCTGAATGTGGTAATTACGCATGCTTCAGACACAGCCAGTGGGACGGTTTACTCAGGTGAAATCACTGACCGAACTAACAGCTTTCAAAAGAAGGAATAGGGGGGGGGGGGGGTTACTCATGTTAACGTAATTATATTATAGTTTTGTGATTCTTGTTTCCTAGTTGTGTTCATAATTATTTATTTCTATTATACTAGTTGGTACTCCTCTCTGAGTACAACCCTTCTCCATCATCTTTCTTTATTTAATTTATTTTTTTAAATATAAATTGTAGAAAGATTAATCATAAGCTTATGACCTAAAGATAAGATAGTAAATAATATTAAATGTCTAAATCAAATTATTATGTTTTTGTTATCTGAAGTTATGGTAAAGGTTTAAAAACCCAGCAATGATTAGTTCTACACTTAAACAAACCCTACCTACAAGTTAAAAACAGAAATAATTGTTAAAATTTTGAAATCAGCTGTTAATGGAAATATTTTAGCAAACAGCTGATTGCTGTACCAATACTAAACAAATTTAATAATTATTTATTATGGCGCTCCCTTTTCCGTACAATATTTAGTACAGTTTGTTTTGTTTTTACTTGCAACAGATGATGCTCTTTACAAAAACCTAACCTGAACATTAGAAAGACAAATAATTGTTTCAAAGTTTGAAATCAGGTGTTAATGGAAATATTATAGCAAACAGCTGGATGATTACTGTTATTATAATAGTCAACTAGCAGGTACCCGTGGCTTTGCACAAGGTCCAAAGTTTCGCCGCAAAGTAATAAATGTTTATTGTTTTAGGGGCTGTTATTACATTTTCACCCCTTTGCAGCACGCTATAAAATGCAAATATGATTTACATAGTATACTGTATATGTATTGTAAGAAATAAGTGTACCAATTTTCAGCTCTCTAGCTTAATGGGAAGTATAATAATTAATTTGTATTGTTTTAGGGGTTGTTACATTTTCACCCCTTAGCAGTACACTATAAAATACAAATATGGTTTACTTTTTATATGTATCTTGTAAGAAATAAATGCACAAATTTCCAGCTCTCTAGTCTTAATGGAAATATAATAATTCATATTTATTGTTTTAGGGGTTGTTTCAACCTTTAAATCTAAATTCCAGGTCTCAGCCAGGCTGGAATCAGCCTATGTCTCATTCCAGGTCGTGATCTATATGTGTGAAAAATTTCATTCAAATCCATCCAGTCGTTTTTACGTGATTGAGTGACACACACACAGACAGACACCATTAGATTTTTAGATACAAATTTGTGTTAAATATTTAGTATATTTTTTGTTGTTTTTATGTTCAATAGATGCTGCTGTTAAAAAAAAAAGTATATACAAAACATGCTTGTATTCGAATGTAATGTTGTGTTAAAATTTCAAAGTAGCCTAATCTGTGAAGAACTTTGAGACTAGAGATTTTCCTAAGAGAATTAATTTTTTTACTGTTTTTTCTGAAAATATAATCTGTTATTTTGCTCATTTTGTTTTTTTACGCGACCTTATAGCTCGCTTGGTTACCCCAAAATCGATCAAAACGTAAAATACCATAAAAGTACCCAGTTCATCAAAGCCATGTGGTGGATTCTACCGTGGTTTTGGCGTGCGAAGCACGCCATGCATTGGGTATTGAAGATACTTCCAATACAGAGGTTGGCGTGCGAAGCATGCAATGCTCTGTACATTGAAAATATTTCCAATATGCGGAATGGCGTGCGAAGCACGCAATGAATTGTGTATTGAAGATAATTCCAATACGTGGTTGGCGTGCGAAGCATTTTTCAGTTGTTCAGCATCGTCGTGAATATATTTATTTTCCAAATTGTCGGTTGAAACCCTAAAACATAAGTCTATAAACTTAATTTTGGAAATTTGCTCAACTCACGTCAGCGGTTCAGCTGCGTGGTCGAATTATTTTATGTTTGCTTTTATTTTGCTAGCCTAATCTAAAAAAAAGCTTTTGTGTGTTTTGCAATCTAAAAAATGCAATTCATTACAAAACAAAATGTACTCCTTTAGGCTCTGCTTGTTTATTTGGGTTTGCATAAGCTGCATTACAAACAACGCGCAATTTCAATTGTAGTTTACGTGAACAGGAAAGAAGTTGGTAGTTTGGATTTAACGATGCCAGACACGAACCGACTAATGTCCAATTTATATGCTAATGATAAATTTAAGATTCTCCATAAAAATTCCAAAATTAGGAAATTAAAATTATTTGAAAATTTTAGAAATTAAGAGAATGTATTGTATGTATTCCAGCCTTTCGCTGTATTGTATTGTAGGTAGAGTTTCTAATAAATTCTCCACCCCTTATATTCTTGTTCTCCAACGACTTCCCTCACCTGGCGAAAAACAGCGAAAACATTCTACGTACTAACGACTTCCTTCGCATTTTTTGAACTAAAAATATTGCGCAACCTCTTAATTTTTACTTTCTCACTATACTATAGTATAGAGAAAGTATAGTGATCGAAAAAAAATCGTGTTGAGATTTTTGTGGAAATATCCGTTTTGAGACCTCCTGAGTCCAAAAAAGTGGTTTTTACAAAATGTCTGTCTGTATGTATGTATACAAAGCTAGAGAGAAAACTATTAAATCGATTTCGAACAAATTTGCACCAAACGTGTCAATTAGGCCTATATAGATGCACGAAAAAGTGGTTTGAAATATTTTGAAAAACACCCCTTTTTGGCCAAAAACCCCCAAAAAATCAGTTATAATTTTTTTTAACGGGTATAACGATTTTGATCAAATTTTGCTTATTTGTAGCCCTTAATGTACCCTAACATATGCAGAAACCCGTATCTTTCTAAAAATTCTTGTTTAAATAATAATAATAACTGATTTTGGTGGTTTTTGTTGCCAAAAAGGGGGTTGTTTTCAAAATATTTTTTCTCGCATCTATACAGGCCTAATAGATGTGTTTTGTGCAAATTTGTTTGAAATCAATCGAATAGTTTTCTCTCTAGCTAATAATAATAATAATATTTATTAATCAATCTCCTACTTTAATATAACCTCTCCTATCCCACCTGCAAGTATGAAGTCACAATGAATCTGTTTAATCGGTTAAATATGTTTGTGAGAAAGTTTGTGCCAGTTCCTGGTACCGTTTATTTTTTAAAGACTGTGTGCTTTTAACTTATTCCTCATAACTGAAAGAAAATCGATGGCAGCTTCTTTTATTAAAAGGTATTATTAAGGGAACATTTTTTATTTTTAATGATTTTTTGGGGTGTTTAAAAAAAACACAAGGTTATGAAAGCACGTTTCAACGATCTCGCGGCTTGCGATTAAAGTTAGGTGTAGCGCTACTAGCCATCCTACATAAGTTTACACAGTCCCTGTCGATGTTGGAATACGTTTTTCTTTTGTTGTATTTGGAAATAATTCGATCACGCAGCTGAACCGCTGACGTGAGTTGAGCGAATTTACAAAATTAAGTTCTGCAACGTTCTCGGTCCTACGTTTAGGGACCCAATTTTACAACAGGAAAACGCTGCAAAATAATTACTACTACATACTGGAAGACACAGGCGACTTGTTTTCTTATTCGCCTAGGTGAAGTAATTAGATGTCGAATATTTAATTGTTTAAATATCATGATGAAAGAATTTAAATGTAACTTCCAGTAATTAAAATACACTAGCCAACAAAATAGACTCTTAATTTACTCTCAGTAAATCTCAAAGTTATGAGTAGGCCTACACTGGTCCTTGTAACTCAATTTATTTGTGCTTGGAATATTCTTATTTCTAATAACTGCTAATTCTACTATTCAAAGGAAATAACCTTGGATGTGCAAATACAGGTAAAATTAAAATTAAATCAAATTTGTTCTGTAAAGAAATAATATTGCGCGATTTCTTCTTCTATTGGGAGTTCTTCCGGTGTTCGTGCGACTTTCCGTTCGCGTTTGCTGGTCGTTCGAAGTTTTTCTGCGACTTTTCGCGATAAATTTGTTTGTTTTCACCTTTTCGCGGATTTTCTTTTCACACTGTCTGTCTGTGTTGCAGATGTAACACTAGCCACCCTCTCACTTGGTTTGGAAGTTTTTCTTTGGTTTCCTGGAACTTTATGCAATTTCGAAATGACAGTTTTTATGGGCTTTTTTAACAACAGAAATTTGTTTAATATACTGGTTTAATTTCACAATAATATTACCTAATAACTGAATCTTATAATCTTTGATCTTTTAAAATGTGATTTTAATTTAATTCTTTTTTTTTTTTAAGTGTGAAACCCATCCATCACCTTTTTTTTTAATTATATTTAAATTTTTCTTTTCATTTTCCTATAGAACTTTACTTCCTTAATCACTTGTCTACTTTAACCTTACAACTACTTTATTTTTATTTATTCAAACAAACTTCAAACTTTAATATTTTAGCCATTTTCTTAATTTTTCAAAAAATTTGCATATAACCTTTTCTTTAGGACTTTCTTTCTCAAATCCAAAATTACACTTCTTTTTGGATTTTGAGCTAGTTTGATTTTTCCCTTAACTTTAACTGTTTATAAGTTACGTCATTTTCATTTTACAAAATTGGGAGTTAGATGCTCAACACCTACCGTCTCGCGCAATGCATTAAACAAATGAAATTCAATTCTGTACATTCCCAAATCCCAGCTATTCCCTAAGAAATCAGACATTTGGGCTAAGATACTTTGCATACTTTTTCTTGTCGGGATTTAACAGTCACTTCTAGTTAGATCGCAACTTTCTAGCCACGACATGCTATCTTCGTGACCTACAATCGTTCCGAACCCGTAGTAGTCCAGAAAAATTGATTTTTACAAATTTTGCAAAACTCAAAATTTCAGGAACTACACGGATTTTTTTCACTGTAGTTCATATGTTTCAGGGTTTCAACCAACTATTTGGGAAATTGTTCTACTCACGAAGGCGCTGAATAGCTGCCGCTGAATACGAAATATATTAGTAGAATGTGTCTGTAACTCATCCTCCATGCCTGGCTCACGTGGTGCTTCGTTCCACTCGCTTTGCGAGTTTTTACCTCGTCCTTGGGGCCTTGGCTTATGGACTGCTTCGCTTCGCTCACAGCATTCAAACTTGGCCGTTGGTCCTCGGATTGGAAGAAGCCCCACGGGTGAAACCCCCCCACGTGGATTTGGACCGAGTACATTTATGGTATTTTACGTTTTGATCGATATTGGGGAACCAAGCGTGCCATAAGGTCGTGTAAAAAAATAAATGTGCAAAATAATATCCTACATTTATTATTAAACTATAAATAAACGGTACCAGGAACTGGCACATACTTTCTCACAAATACATTTAAATTACTAAAGAGATCCACTGTGACTTGTAGGGTGGGGTAGGAGAGTTTTTTTATTAAAGTTGGAGATTAACTAATAAATATTATTATTATTATTATTATTATTATCTAAAGAGAAAACTATTCGATCGATTTCGAAAAAATTTGCACCAAACACGTCAATTAGGTCTTCATAGATGCACGTAAAATGGTTTTGAAATTATTTTTAAAGCAACCCGCTTTATGGCCAAAAAACCCCCAAAAACAGTTATTATTATTATTATTAGCTAAACGAGAATTTTTAAAAAGATGTGGGTTTCTGTATATGGTAGGGCACATTAAAGGCTACAAATAAGCCAAATTTTATCAAAATCGTTAGAGCCGTTTTTTAATAAAAAAATAATAACTGATTTTTTGGGGGTTTTTTGGCCAAAAAGGGGGTTGTTTTTCAAAATTGTTCAAAACCCTTTTTCGTGCATCTATACAGGCGTACTGGACATGTCTGGTGCAAATTTGGTTGAAATCGATCGAATAGTTTTCTCTCTAGCTTTGTATACTTTTATTAAAGTAGGCGATTAACTAATACATATTATTATTATTAGCTAGAAAGAAAACTATTCGATCGATTTCGAACAAATTTGCACCAAACACGTCAATTAGGTCTTTATAGATGCACGTAAAAATGTTTTGAAATTTTTTGAAAAACAACCCCCTTTATGGCCAAAAAACCCCCAAAAATAAGTTATTATTATTATTATTAGCTAAACGAGAATTTTTAGAAAGATGCGGGTTATTGTATATGGTAGGGCACATTAAAGGCTACAAATAAGCCAAATTTTATCAAAATCGTTAGAGCCGTTTTTTTTAAATAATAACTGATTTTTTGGGGGTTTTTTGGCTAAAAAGGGGGTTGTTTTTCAAAATTGTTCAAAACCCTTTTTCGTGCATCTATACAGGCGTACTGGACATGTCTGGTGCAAATTTGGTTGAAATCGATCGAATAGTTTTCTCTCTAGCTTTGTATACATACAGACATACAGACATACATACAGACATACATACAGACTTTTTTGGACTCAGGGGGTCCCAAAACGGATATTTCCACAAAAATCTCAACATCGATTTTTTTTGCGATCACTATACTTTCTCTATACTATAGTATAGTGAGAAAGTAAAAAGTTTCATTCTCGTACGAAAATCACATAAAATAGTTACTTCCAAACAAAAAACGTGCATGCGGTTTTTGGATTTGTTTGGCTAACGAACTCGTCCGAGCGAAGTAGACAACCAATATGTGTCCCAAATTTGGACCAAATCGGACTTAAAATGCGGCTGCTAGAGTGCGAACACATATATAACGTATTCATGGGACCATGATCGGTGCTCATTCACCACTCCCGACCTCAGGTCTCACCATAAGGGTCGCTGCAATAGCTCATCATTCCTATGGAAATTCGCTAAAAAGGAAGTATTTTGAAGCGGCCTCTCCGAAGAACAAAAAAGTCCACGATTTGTGGAAACAAATATCATCATTTTGCATGTTTCGAAATACTTGAATAAATCGTTTTAATGAAAAATCGCACAACTTATTCAGTACTTGAATGGTTTTGCTTCTACTGTACTTTCAAGATTCTGCCTCTTTGACTTGCTACCATCACCCATCTAAGTAAACGTCTTTTTAGCAAATTCCAAGAAGAAAGATTGGCCTAATGCAGTGACTCTTATGTTGAGAAATAAAGTCGGGAATTGTAAATGAACACCGATCATGTTTTCCAGAACACGTTTTGGGGTGTCATTAAACATTATATACATATATGTGTGTGTGTGGGGGGGGGGGGGGTTAGCACTCGAATGGCTGCATTTTACGTCCGATTTGATCCAAATTTAATACACACGTTGGTTTTCTAAGTTGCTCGTAGGAGTTCGTTAGCCACAAAAATCCAACAACCAGAAGTATGTTTTTATCTTAATAGGCTATATATACGGGGTGTACAAAAAGTCCCGCACTAGTTTAATATTTCGTATATAAAGAAAATTTGAAGGTAGATGTGATTGAAGAACCTACTCTTTGTAAAAATACTATTTTATTAAGATTTCCAAAAAATTATCCGCCAACTTGGATCCGCCATTTTGAATGTAACTTTATATTTTTTAATGGGAAGGTGGTCATGTAATACATTATTTCGATTTAGAATTTCAAGAGAAAACCAACGGTGGAATTTGCACATCCATATCTTTAACCGATTAAAAATGGCGGCCAAAAACAACGAAATCGTGTTTTCCTATAGAAAATATGTGTTCGCACTCTAGTGGTCGATTTTAACTCCGATTTGGTCCAAATTTCGTACACATGTTGGTTGTCTATGTCGCTCGGACGAGTTCGTTAGCCAAAAAAATCCTACAACCGGAAGCACGTTTTTTGACCATAAGTAACTTTTATTTTTTTATTTTTCCTACATATTTCCTACATATCCTACATACATAGGATGTTATTCTGCACATTTTGTTTATTTACGCGACCTTATAGCTGGCTTGGTTCGCCAAAAATTGATCAAAACGTAAAATACCTTAAAAGTACCCTGTTCAAAGCCATTGCTCTACCGTGGGGTTGGCGTGCGAAGCACGCAATGCATTGTGTATTGAAGATACTCCCAACATGCGGAATGGCGTGCGAAGCTTTCAGCACCGTCGTGAATAGACCTGTTTCCCAAATTGTTGGTTGAAACCCTAAAACATAGGCCTGTAAACTTAATTTTTGAAGTTTGCTCAACTCACGTCAGCGGTTCAGGTGCGTGGTCGATTTATTTTAATTTTATGTTTCATGCAACCTCGTTCATCCTCAATATATATTATGACCGCAGTTTTACTTCCATCAACCGTTTAGATGTTCATAATAGTGGAAATTATAATTTAAAAATGTTGCCCGTTGGAAAAAACTTGTTGGTTGTAAAAAAATCTCATTCACTTCTCAAACACATTTTGAAAAAAATAATGCTGAAACATGTACCATTTTATCAGGATGCCAATACAAACTTAGTTTTACCCGAATCGGATGAACAGTTTATACGGTTTTAATTTGTATAAACATACAAACTTTTTGGTTTGTTATTTTATAAAATATAATTTAAAAAAAGTGTTACTGGAATACATCAGTATTGGATTTCTGAACAACGTGTCAGGTTTATTAAACGCGGCTCTAATCTATAAAATACACACCAAAGAGGGGCTGAAGTTCACCACAGACCGTAGTCTGTTAATTAAACATAGATACGTGCAGGCAGGAAGCACCCGAGTACAGACAATAAACCGACTTGGCAGTAAGCCAGAATACCTTGATGAAATCAATTTATCGATAGCTGCCAGTTCCTATGTGAACTTTGAACTTGTGTTTGGCAAACGAGTTAAAATCAACACAGCTTTTGTGAGAAGGAAATGAGAAGCTTCTTTAACGGAACCCGTACGTTATAACCGAGACATATTGCACGAAATAAACCAAAATGCTAGTGCTCGCGAGTCGCGACCGTCACAAAAGTTTGACCAAAATGTTATGTATTAATAACAAACACACATCGATATATCCGTACTTAACTAACCAATAACAATAACCACGGCCGAATTTTATTATACAATTATACAATTGCCGGTGAGGACCAGTGAAAGGAGTGGCGGCTCCAAAACAGTATGAATAGAAACATTTTACAAAAATTGTATTCACTATAAATTATTTGATTTCCTCGAATATCACAAGGTTTTCTTATTAGCGAATTTCCATAGGAAAAATGAGCTATTGCAGTGGCCCTTATGGTAAGACCCAAGGTCGGGAGTTGCAAATGAGCACTGATCATGGTCCCCAGAACACGTTTTGGGGTGTCATTAAAAATCATATATATACATGTGTTCGCACTCAGAGCTGCCGCATTTTAAGTCCGATTTGGTTCAAATGTGGTACACATGTTGGTGGTCTACGTCGCTCGGACGAGTTCGTCAGCAAAAAAAATCCAACAACCGGAAGTACGTTGTTTGACCGGAAGTAACTATTTTTTGAGATTTTTCCTACGAGAATGAATTTTTTTTTTGAGTTTTTTCTAAAAATATTAATGTAGGATGTTATTCTGCACATTTTGTTTTTTTACGCGACCTTATAGCTCGCTTGGTTCCCCCAAAATCGATCAAAACGTAAAATACCATAATAGTACCCGGTTCAAAGCCATGTGGTGGATTTCACCGTGGGGTTGGCGTGCGAAGCACGCAATGCATTGTGTTGGGTTTTTAATATTTTATGGTCCCCCGCGGGATTTGAACCCGGGACGTCTTGCTTATGAGGCAAGTACCATACTCTCAATACGGGGGGTTGGCGTGCGAAGCACGCAATGCTTCGTGTGTTGAAGATATTCCCAATATTCGGAATGGCGTGCGAACCATTTTGCAGCTATTCAGCACCGTCGTGAACAGACCTGTTTAACAAATTGTCGGTTGAAACAATAAAACATAGGCCTATAAACTTAATTTTTGAAATTTGTTCAACTCACGTCAGCGGTTTGTTATTATAATTTACAAAGGAAAGGTGAGCTGCAGACTCTTACTGTGATCGCTCTTGTTCGATGAGCTCCAATTATCGTCCCCAGAACACGATTTGAGGTGTCATTAAAAAGAATATACCGGGCGTCCATAAAGTCCACCCCCCCCCCCCCCTTAACATTGGAACGAGTAAAAATAAATAAATGAGCTTCTTGGTATCTTTATATGATAAAGGAAGATGAATTTTGTCGTAACCGACCATTTCACCCCTTACCCCAAAATCGGGCAGAGAAGGTAATTAAAAAATCTTAAATACAAACCCCCATAAAGTGACACCTCATTTTAAAGGGCTTGATAAATGAAGAAGAATGACACAAATTAGAGTTCTCTATCTTAAACCTATCGGAAATGGCGGCCAGTCAAAGTTGAAAACATATTATTAACACAGATTTTTAATTAGATACGTTACAATACCTTTCATTGGTAACAAAGCTAAAGACTTACCTTAATTCTAAATTTAGATTAAACACTCAAAATGACATGCATTTACTTCTTTGCAAAAATAAAGCCTCGACTCACAGGAATGCCTTACATTACTTAACATCTATATATGCAGCATTGAATAAACGCACTGCTTTGTGTAAATTCCTCCTTGCTTCCCTGTATCTAGAAACTGCAAGTTTATTCGTTCCTTTTAGGCTTATGCCAAACTGTGTAAATATTTGTTTAGTACCAGATTGTGTACGACCCTCTGATTTTATAAACATGCAAAAAAACATTATTCCTTTCACTGGAACATAGTGTTTGTAACGTAATTAAAATTGTGTTAACATAGTATTTAAAATTTGACTGGCCGCCATTTTCGATAGAGTTAAAACAGAGACCTCTAATTAGTGCCGTTCTTCTTAATTTATCAAGCCCTTTAAAATGAAGTGTCACTTGGTGGGGGTTTGTATTTAAGATTTTTGAATTGCCCTCTCAACCCCCCCCCCCCTCCCTTTTGCAGTAAGTGGAGATTTTTACGTCCGATTTTGTTCAAATATTTTACATACGTTGGTTTTATGAGTCATTCGGAAGAGTTCGTTCACGAAAAAATCCAACAACCGGAAACATTTTTTTACCGTAACAATTTTTTAAGATTTGCCGAACTGGGATGTAATTTTATTGGGGTTTTATCTAAAAAATATATATGGTTTTTACACCATCTTATAGCCCGTCTGGTTCACCCAAAATCGATCAAAACGTAAAATACCCTAAAATTACCACAAAATGCGAGTTTATCGACTGCGAGCGAAGCGAACCAATCCATAATCCATGGTCGAAGTGCAAACTCGCGAAGCGAGTGTTTCTGCTGCGGGCGGAACGGAACAGCGCTGGAAGTGGAAACAAATTGTACTAATACATTTCGTACACGGAGGCTGCTATTCAGCGCCTTTGTAAGTAGACCGATTTCCCAAATAGTTGAAACCACAAAACATATGGATTTAATTTTGGAAATTCGCTCAACTCACGTTAGCGGTTCAGGTGCGTGATAGAATTATTGGAACTAGCTGACCCGTGCGACGCATTCGCATTCTAACTTACTTATAACCACGCTTACAATTAATTAAAAATAGCAATGTAGTGGCGTTACGGCAGGTCTCCAGCTGGGTATTGTTATCATCAGTGTTGCCAACGCCAGGGAAATATCCCTACAACTTACTTGATCTTACATCACTGTTACTTTCGGATTCTTTATTTCTTTTTTTTTCTTCTTTCTTATTATGTATTTTGAATATTTTTCGGTGTAGCGGTTAAGGAAAGCTTTAAAATGATGCCTCATTCATGTAATTTGATGATGTATAAGGAAGTTATGGCGTACTGACAAAAAAATGGTCTTGAGAAATAGTATATGTGATTGGAATTGTAGTGCTTCATTTAGAGAGAGCTCCAAATATTATTTACCCTGCTCGCTTCGCTCGCCAGCCCCCGCGGTGACGTAATGTTGATGCCAACGCAAACTACAAAATCCATAATTTTGTTCATAGTTTTCACATTTTTTTAATTTTTACAGAAATGATGATTGATTAGGACAGAGGCACTTGGATCTAAGTTCGGTGGTTTGGGTAGGTGTGACCTGTACATAATGTAAGACATAGGTCGAAATAAACACGCAATATCCACAACTTTGTCCACAAAATCTTTTTTGTCCAAAATGTTTTCAATTTTTTAACAGGAATTTTAAATTTTTACAGAATAAAAAGTAGAATAATTTTTTTCTGAAAAGTTCTCTACATGTTAGTTTCTTTAAAATCGGTGCAGCCGTTCCGGAGATTAGCCCGGACAAACTGACAGACAGAGAGACCAAAAAATGTAATTGTGTGCTTTAGACCACACGGGAAAAGTGTATACTTTTAACACAACTTATGAAATGAGGAAGCATAATGTCCATTTTTTAAACAGCACAGAGGTAAACTATTTTAACACAATTTACGAAATGAGGAAGCACAATGTCCATTTCAGAGGTATTACCAGTTAATCTGTACATTGAGTCAACATAAACGGACTAAGCCTATGACGTTAGACTATCTGTTACACTTATACAACCAACTCAAATATACTAAACTACCAATGAGTTCGTGGTCTAACCGGCTAAGGCGTGAGTCTATGGTGATGGACTCTGCTGGTTCGAATCTCGGCAAGACCGAAACTTTTTTCAAACTGACGAAATAGAGCGTTTGGCATTAGAGCTTGACGTGATGCTATGTAGGATGTATCAGAGCGGGTGGCCGGCTTGTATAGCATTGAAACGAGAATACTTAGACATTTAGTTTAAACTGATAACACCCTATTTCGACCCCAAGGAATTCAGGGAAAATGTTTTCAACACTCTAAAATGCCCCAAAGGGGTATTTTTTGGGGGTGGGGGTTGGTTTTTGGGAAATTTTCAAATGTAAAGGTAGGTCGTGTTGTACCTCATTTAAAGGTCTCGGTACACTGATCATTAAAAACTATTTTTTTTTTTTCATTTATCTTGCACCGTCAATACAGAGTGGCCCGAAACATCATAAAAACCTAAATTTACATATCTTTTTACATCAGCAGGTTTCAAAATTTACAACTTTTAGAAGTTTAAAAATTTAATATCTCAACATTTTCAAATTGCAATGTGGGTCATCTTACACATCAAATTGAAGCCCTTACAATTATCAACATTTTTCATATTTGATTTTTTTTTTCATTTCTCTATTTCTCATAACAAAATTTAAGCTATTTTGAAACCTGCTAAAAATGTGAGAAAACCTACCAAAATTAGGTATTATTTGAAAGGTCACATCTTTGTCAGTGTACTTTAAAAAATTGTAGCTGTTAAAAAAAAATTTATGTCAGATGTAAAAAGATATGTAAACTTAAGTTTTTATGATGTTTCGGGCCACCCTGTATTGAATGTGCAAAATAAATGAAATTTTTTTCAATGATCAGTGCACTGAGACCTTTAAAATGAGGTACAACACGAACTACCTTTACATTTAAAAATTTCCCAAAAACCAAACCCCACCCCCAAAAATACCCTTTTGGGGCATTTTAGAAGGTTGAAAATATTTTTCCTGAATTCCTTGGGCCGAAATAGGGGGTTATCACTTTAAACTAAATGTCTAAGTGTACTCGTTTCGATGCTATACAAGCCGGCCACCCGCTCTGATACACTCTGTATACAGTGCTAAACACATATTTATACAAATTTTTTGGACGTGGTACGCCTGTAGAAGTTTTCTCTTCAAAAATTTATAAATGTGTGTTTAGGTTTATGTGTGCATAACCACGTGAGCTTAGAAAAAAGCTTATATTTTGGAATCGCAGACACTTCAATTTTATTTATAAGTATAGACTAATTGTGGAAGTGGAGTGTAAAAGACAATGTCTACAGAGTGTTCTCGAACGTAGGCTATTGTGAACAATACGGTCACTATACTGGCACATTGTCCCAACCCACAATAGCAATTTTCTATTACCAACAGAGCAAAACCCAGCAAGAAGCTCGCAATAAAGCCCTATTTAACTTTCAGCCCAAGCCCCGAGCCGTGTTGTCATGTGCAACGTTATTGCATGGCATGTGTCATCAGCGATGACAAAGGCAATTTATTTTCCTGGCTTTAATATCCTTCAACTTTATAAATACCGAATCATCCGACATTTTATTATACATCAAGGCAAGAATCTAATACCTGACAGTTTCATAACTACCACGAATACAATATAAACTGCTTCATAAGCTTGTTTAAGTTACGTTGGCAAACTAACTAACTAAACGCAAACAAAAATGAACGAAAAATGCTTACTGTATTATAATTAAATTCAAACATCTGTTTTTGGAACGAAGTTCCTTAACGCGGGTTGCGGCAGGAGTCAACAAATAGAAAATGTAATGCGTAACGAAAAAAGGTGTTATTAATTGGTTGCTATGGCAATGACAAATACAAAATACGAGTAACGAAAAAGCGTTAAAAAATTGGTTGCTATGGTAATGAATGTAAATAAATTCAAGAAACATGCGTTTTGGTTCAACAATTTAAATTAAGTAATTAAACAATCTCTTCCGTCCAGATAGTTCAGATATGATCGTCAAGCGCTGAAATGCATTCAATAAACACAAAATGTTGGTTCATCAGTCTAGGCCTAACCTAAAATTATTGTATGTTTATTTAATTGAATTTACCTTCCTTACAGCAACAGGCGTACAATAATTTTAGGTTAGGCCTAGAAAGTAATTTAAAGTCTAGGCCTAACCTAAAATTATTGTATGTATGTTGCCGTATAATTGTATTTTATGTTTATCGAATGTATTTACAATGAATTGACATTTAACTGTGTTTACCATCTTAGCTTTGATGTTATAATTAATTCTACACCTTTATTATAATAACATTAAACGTATGGAAACTGTAAGTATTTGTATAAAAGCTAATCTAGAATTGAAGAAAAGGCATGATGAACTTCGTTCTTGACGTGGGTCCCACGACCGCACACGTTTACTTTTTTAAATATATATTTTGACTTACCGTTTACAATATTCAATTTTCTGTCTTAATACGACGGCCATTTCAGATATATTCAGCCATTTTTAAGTTTTGTAGCCGGATATCACAGAAACACAAAAACACAAAAACACTCAATCACAGTACATTAACGCAAACACAATAATAAATAAACGCGATACATCATTTAAAAAATGATCGACTGGTTGGGCCCAACATATCGTTTGCGGACGATGGTCAATCACGCTAATCGATGGAGTTGCTTATCTCCAACAACGTATCGAACAATGCGTTGGAATCGAAGTTAAGTTTTTCATTCAATAAAATGTTATTGCCGATTTTATGACTCTTTTATATTTCGAATTGCTCCAGGGATTCATAAATCGGCCCTTTTTACAACGGTGAAATATTTTAAGTGAGTCTTCCATACAAGAATATCCATGGTCGGTCTGAAAAAGGTGTTCTGTAAATTTAGATTCTGACTTTGTTAAGTGTGCAATTTCTTTGGAGGATGGGAAATGTTCTTTAAATATTTTTTTGAAAAATCTTCCTGTCTGCCCTATTTCTTTGGACAGGCACTGCATGATAGTTCATATATTCCGGATCCTTCAAATTTATCAATGTTGAATAGCTTTTAGGGAGGTTTTATGAGACTCTTTAAATTATTTAAAGAGCTAATAATATTGTTCTGTAGCTAATTGTATATTGTTGCTTTTGGAGTAGGTTTCTGAATGTGTGTTCAAACGGCTTTAAATTATTGAACACAAAGAATTTGTCTTTTTTTGGTTCATTCAGATTTATAATTTTGTCCTTCCTTTCCTGCTTGTTGTACAATTGTTCAATGATTGACGCTTTGTAACCATTTTGGATAGCAATGTATTTGATTGTATTAAATTAAACTCTTCACGAAAATCTGTTTCTGACACTGGTACATTGCGTAATCTATGAATATAAGCCGCCATTTTGTGTGACAAGGGATGGTTGGACTTAACCCTTTGAGGACCAAGAAGTAATAAAATTTGAAAAAAAACTATATATTTCTTTATTTTTGGGATTAACTAAGGTTGTTTAGTAAAAAACATTTTTTAAATTTTGTTTACTGGTTTTTTTTTAGTAAATATATATATATATATATATATATATATATATATATACATATATAAATACCTTAGTAAAATTATGCAAAATATCCCCAGCCGGAGACCAGGTATCTAGTCATATCCCGTCAGCTTGGAAGCGAGCCAACCACCGTTTGTTTTACTTCCGCCCTCAAACCCTCATACCACAGATATGATTAGATATCTGGTCTCCCTAGCCTAGATTCGAATCCAGCATCTTCTGATCAGGAAGACGCAATTTTATCCACTAGGCTACGGCTTGATTAAAAAAAAACTGACAAATTAACAAAACTTCAGTTACTTTACTATCGGTATAAATATTACGTGTAAAGTAATATCACACCATATAAATTGCCAATTGAAAGCAAGTACTAGCCAAGCAAGTCCTGCTTTCTGGTGGCATTTGTTGAAACTAGATGTAGACCTGATGTTTTACTGAACTGCAGTGGTACTCTAAAGTACCTCCAGGCCTCAACTTGTAGATAAAGCCACTTTTACCTTTTATAAAGACAGTTGAATTGGATGGTACTTAAAAGTACCGTCGGGCAACAAAGGGTTAAAGTGGGTTGTATGAATTGATAGAAAAAATGTAATTGTGTGCTTATTACCGCACGGGAGAAGTGTAAACTTTTTAATTAACACAACTTACGAAATGAGGACGCCCATTGTCCATTTCTGAGGTGTTACTAATTAAACTATACATTGTATTAACATTAACAGATTGAGCCTATGATGTAGGACAATCTGTTACACTTATATACCCAACTTAAATATACTAAATTAGGGGAAACAACTGCGTGCCCCGCACGCCAACGCCGTTGGAACCTTCTAAACACATAATCGTATTGTGTTTTCTTTATAATAAAGGTGTAGGATTAATAATAACCCCAATGCTAAGGCGGTAAATAATGTTAAATGTTCAAATCAAATTATTTCGTATATTTTATAACAGCAGTTATAATAAAGGTTAAAAGAACCGTTAAGGCTCAGGTGTTCACTTTAATAAAAACCTAACCTAAAATTTAGAATTAAAATGTTTGAAATTAGCTGCAAATGGAAATATTAAAGCAAACAGCTGTTAACTGTTATTTTATTCAATTGGTTGCTATGGTAATAAATGTTAATATAATATTAGTATGGATAAATGTAACAACAGATGTTTGAATGAATACACATGGTATTTTCAAGTTGTATAATTTGCGATATAGATAAAATCATTTAGGATGGCGCGTAGGGCGGGTAGTGCGAGTGAGACAGGGAACCTACCCCACCACACTTCCCCTCCTAAGTTAAGGCGGGACTTTGTACAGTCAACCCTAGTTATGTTATTCTATCTTGACCACAGTGGCGGTCAGAACTCCGCAAAGCAGATTCCATCCAGCATTGGGCGTGCTTCCACTTACAACTCTCTGCAAAGTACACGGGTTATTGAAATGGAATAAACCTTATATATTTGTAATCTACGTGATACGCTGAATCTAACAGTATAAATATGTTGTAGTATGATAAATGTTTGGAATTTATACAATAAGAAATAATTCGATTTTTGAAATCGGGACTAGAAAAAGTAATAAAGCGTTAATTTTTTTTTTATTTTTAGGGTAGAAAGAAACTTCCAGCGGCAAAGTTGTAGAAAATTAGTTGATCCACATTTTTTATTTCAAACATTTTTCAGTCAGACGTTCGGTTTGTTCAAAAATGTCTTTCAAACAAACGCAACAGTATACCTACGTTTGTACACAGTCGCACCGCGTGCTTTGTATGTTCGTCATTCAAATTAAAAAAGAACTGTGACAGGCAATGTATTTATTTATTACAGAGTAGTAATTTCCACTAATTTAAAAGTACTTTCTTGATTATGAAACTTGTTGTGTAGAAAGTTTTCGAAGCGGTTGTGGACTAAATAATAAGCGTCCAATGCTAAAAATTGCTTGGCTGCCGTCTAATCGATGGATTTGACACAGACTGTACTTTTCTTACAAAACGACAAAGGCTGGTGTTGGAGGGAGAAGGGCATTACTGCTTCTGCGCAAACCACGAGCCATCCTAAATGGTACTACCTATAACAGTGTTTAAGTTCAACAAAACAGAAGTTGTTAAGAACATAGTTTGAGATTATAGTCGTTGATATTTAAATATAATACTTTAGGCCTATCTATTCTGATTCACAGAATGTCCGTAAAATAAGGAATAAATTTAAAAATTACTAAATAACAACTTAAAACGGAGAATGATCATTCATATTGGTCTTAACCTGAATATTTATTGTTTTTAGCGAATTTCCAAAGGAAAGAGGAGCTATTGCAGTGACCCTTATGGAGAAACGTAAGGCGGGGAGAAATACAATTAAATGAGCACCGATCATGGTCCCAGAACACATTTTGGTTTGTCATTAAAAATGTATATTATGTAAATGGTGATTCGGAACTATGTAGCAATGTGTCAGAAGCTTATTATTATAGCCTATGCTATTCAGGGATAGTGTAGCTTTTTATTCGTAAAACTATTTTTTCAATCGGTTCAGTACTTCCAGAGATTACCCCCTACAAACAAACAAACTTGACCTATTTATAATATTAGTATAGATTAGCAGTGCGATTGTGGCCGAACCGGCTAAGGCGCTAATCTTTGGTGATGGACTCTGCTAGTTCGAATCTCGGCAATATCAAAATTTTTTTTTAAACAGATGGGATAGAGCGTTTCACATTAGAAAAGCATGGCGAAACGCGTACTGGTCATTCACCCCCAGCAACAAGTAAACTATATACTCTGCTATACAAACATGTATTCAATATTTTTGGACGTGGTGCGCCTATGGAAGTTTTCACTTCAAAAATTTACTTTTATATGCATTTTGCACCGACTCTCTGACTACATTGTTCACAGAAATAATTCTCAGAAAATACAACACTGATTAGCCTCCCCGTTGCTTTAAATTTAGACATTTACAATCCCCAACTACCTTCCTGTAGCGACGTGCCGGTACAGAATATGGGAGTAGGCCTATATTACTTGACTCACGCAATCATTTCCTATATTAAACCCGCCTCCCTCAATCAATGCGTGCATCAAAGCAGTATATATCGCTGCAGGGAAAACATGTTCACGCCAGTCATAATACGGTTGGGAAAACGATAGACATTTATAACATTTAAGGGTCTGCTCCAGTAAACGAGAAAGC
>JAGFPH010002415.1:155170-184653 GCA_018207615.1 Philaenus spumarius | reverse complement strand
TAGAGTGATATGAATGCGAATAATAAATTTAAGGAGGTATATTCAGTTCCAGCAGAGTGCCTACCCCGAGATACTTTTTAAAATTCAATGAAATTAAATAAAACTTACTTTTTAATAGATATGCAAATTTCTACCAAAATTGAGCTAAGCCAGGGTAACTATGAACTTTTATCAAGGCATACCCAAGAATAAAAACCAATACAAATTGTAATATTGATAAAATTTTGATTTCTAATAAATGTTTATATTGATGATGTTCAGAAAAATTGAGTGTTAAATGATTTATTTCTAATGTTAACTTACTAGCTGATGAGAAGTAAGAATAGCTTCTATATATTATAAATTTTGTCACCACAATTATAAGCTTTTTAGAAATTTATAACAGATAAGTTATAAAATGGCTCCACAACGTGTGGGCATTTAATTCAAAAGACATTTTTATAATATGTATTGTTATAACTTCATAGCTTTACACCATTTACATGTTGTCATAGGACCTAGTTGAACTGTTTTGTCTTTGTGATAATCGGTGTTGCAGTTGTAGTGAAACCCTGACATTGATTTTTCAGACCATGAAAGCACCTTCATGTGACATCTTTTAGAACTGTATTTTTGAACTCATTTTGACCTGGGGATTTTGTTGACTGTACTTTTTGGAAGCCTCACGATGCACATCAGGATTTTTTTATTGTATCTTTTGACAGACTCCCATGTGCTTTAGCACGATTAGTATTAGAAAAACGTTTTCGCCGTTTTTCCCAAGTTTCTGGGTGGTTTGAACAATGGAACAATGATCTGACTCAACAGTATCATAATATGACAAACAAAGTTCTGTCGACGTAGACTGAGAGTTTTGGAGATCATGGAGATCACTGTCTGAAAGCTGCCCAATTTCCCCAATATTATCCTCGGCAATATAAGAGGGAACGGGAGTATCAGGAATAGAAGGGTTTAGAGGAATGAGAACATCAATATGATAAGCCCAACTGTTGCACCAGTGCCTTGTGGTCAGTGAGTAGGAAGTGAGGGAGGGGGGGAGGTGCAAGGTACAGTTATTTGTGCCAGGTTTCTTGTTTCAAGGCTATATAAATTTTAAGAAATCGTGATCAGTCTGAAGGCAACAAAATAAAAAATCCAATTTACCAATATTTTAAACCCTTAAAAAAATTTCGTAAGACTTATAACCATACAATATTTTGTTTAATTGGAATATCTATCTCATAAATAGTGTATATTGTTTGAGATTTCACCATGTTTAGACAAATCGTACATTAGATATTTATCATCAGATAAATATATAGATCGGGGCAGCAAAGTATACAGGCTGTCTTGCAACCATATGAACAAACTTTATCACATTATTCAGCATGTCAAAAGAAACAAAAAATGTAATATAACATGTGTCCTATCTCATTCCATTTTCGGTCTGTCTGTCTGTATGTGTTCTTTACAAAATACTTAATATTTTTAGAAGTAGAAAAGATATTGAGCTCAAACTTTGTACACCTATTTGTTGTGTAACCTTTTATTACTGTATAAAAAATTAGAACAATATTTTAAATATTTTCAAAATGGCGGCCGTTTATAATTTTTAATGTCAAATATCTCAAAAACCGCTAACTTTACAAAACATCTGGTGTGCACATCACACAACTTTCCTTACCAAAATAGATGCTGTATCAATTACCAAATTTTTCGAGCGAGAGATTGATGATACCATTTTCGAGTTAATAGGAGTATCCGTTTCGAAGAAAGCGGTACTAACTTCAAAACGGTTAATCCCACGGACCTGATTTTGGTCTCAATCGATTTCTCACCCCCAAAAATGTCAAGGTCGATACCAAACACGGCTAGTTTAAAAAAAGTCATTTTTGCCCCCAAAAAGGGCGTTTTTGGGGTCAATTTTTGAAAAAATGGAAAAAGTTGAGTGGGGTATCTTTTTTGACATTCTTTTGGACGCTGAATCGAATGAGACCATTTTCAAGTCGATAGGACCAGCCATTTCGGAGATACAAACAAAATAACTTGCGTTTTTGTAATAACTTTTTTCAACGAATTTTTAAGGGTATATAGCGTACATAGCGTGTTAAGGGGGTCTGAGTAGAGTATGTTAGCAAAGTTTAATCAAAATCGTTAGAGGGGTTTTGGAGTAAATACCAAAAATGTGCTAAAAACTGGTCCCACGGTAAGACACCACCTCCGATTTGCTTCAAATTTACATGGGTTTAATTGTTTACGTGTTTGAAGATATCCTGTAAATTTCAGTTCGATCCGTCCAGCCGTTTGCCCTGTGCACTCCGGACACACACACACACACACAGACACACAGACACACAGACACACAGACACACAGACAGACCAATCGCCAAAAATGCATTTTTTGGACTCAGGGGGCCTTGAAACGTAAAGATATTATGAAAACTCGACATCGAATTTTTGGGTCGATCGCAATACTTACCTTACCTAGTATAGGGTAAAGAAAGTAAAAAATCACAAGAGACAAAAAAGTTTACTTTTTTAATGACAAACTCAATGTTTTTTTTTTTTATTTTGTATGTAGCTCAAAGGACAACAGAGATATTGGAAAAAAAAAGGAAATATGTATTTCTTGGTAGTTGTCAACAATACCCAGAATTACTCTAAAAACAAAGTATTTTAAAGTTATTTTGAGCTAAAATAATAAGTTATTTGCATAATGTTCCAAGCAATTTCTGAGCTGATTCCACTAGCATAAATAACGAATAAAGTTAATTTATTCATAGGTCCGGAAATGCTTCGTTAGAGAGTCACAGCTGGCGAAATATTTCACCCATGTTTCAGATTACTCACAGAAACGAATCCCTATTGAAATATGTAGGGCGTTAATTAAGGTGTAAAATTTAATTTAATTTACGTAAAATTAGCAGATAAACTTAAAAAAATAGGTCTCAGTGCTGTAACTGCAGTAACTTTTACAATATCTAACCCAAAACGCAAAATTCAGTCTCAAAAAAAAAATTCTGTTTATTCACCATATTTAAAAGGGAAAGAAAGACTGCAATTTTAAACATCAAATATCTAGGTTTATTATTTACAAAAATCGTGTAAGTTGTTATAATTACATTTATTTAAAACCTTTTCTTTTTCTTCATGTAAAAATACTTGTCGCCGTGTCGGTTAACTTGTAAGGTCGATAGCACGAGGGCGGGCTTATACTTTGTCTGTGTCTATCACATTGATGACTTTGGTACGCACTACGCACACATTATTAAGTCTAGGCGCATATTGGGACGTGATTGATGCATGTGAGATGACATGACGAGAGCTGCATGACACAATCGCGCCACACGCGTTGCATTGGGGAACGCATATTACAACGCAATTGCTCTCAACTCTCGCCCACTAAACACGTGTATTTTATTTCATTTTATTTTTTAGAATGTTTAAATATAATGATTCACAGATAAAACTATGTTTATTAGATCTAACCTTATTTAAAATGACTTCAGAGTTACCGTACCAGAATTACTTGCTGTTTTTATTAACTTCTTCCGGATGAACCGAAACTCACAGAAGTGCAAGGGATGATACATATTATGTTATTTCTATGTACAAATGTACATAAGTTAAAGATTTTCACTTGTTAGTTTATGACTTTATGAAGACACATTTTTTTAAAGTTTTATGGGGTTAATGTCAAACGCCAAATATTTTACTAAAAATGATTTCGTATAAAATACAGATAACATATAAAACACAGTTTTAATTCATTAACAACAAATATTTATTAAACAATTCAGTAAACATATATATTTATAAAAAAATATTTCTTGATGATTATTTTCTTTAAAATTACTTTTTTTTAATGTTAATTGAAAATTTAGCTTTATTATTCAAATAAAAATTTTATTTTATTTCCAATATTTTAAAAATTAATTAGGCCTCTATCAGCTTTTTCTGGGCCAACATCTGAAAAATATGATAATGGAAAATGCACAACTGGACACCAAAACCTTTGAGCAACAGAATAGTGTTCTGAACTCGTGAGACGTGTGATGCGAGAAACTTTTTCAATGCCACTGTGCCATGAGGATGTCATACTATGCGAGTCGTGCTGCTTAGCGTCGTGTTAAAAATATGTGATAATCCATTAATTTATGAATGTCCCATTATTAATCAAACACGTCCCAAAATGCGCCTAGCCTAACACCTGGTGGCTATATATTTACATTACATCAATGAAATACATTTGTTTGATGGGGGAGCAAATAGTTCGCTTATTAATTACTTAAGTTTAGCAGGCATTGTTGTTATTTGATAAACAGATCACGCAGCCATAATGATTACGCTTTCAGGCTTATGATCTGTGGCTATATTATTTTAACTAACAGTTTTATTCAGATATCTTATTGAAATATTGTTCATTGTAAAATTTAATTTTTATTATAATGTGTTTACTACATTTTATTTTTTGAATTCCTCTATATATTTTTTATGTGCCTGGGTCGTGGCGCCATTGACCTGCCGCGTGCCCCCAGGTCCCCCAGTGGGTGTTATTTACATCACTGGTAATATAATTGTCTAATTTGCTTAATCATTAATCCATTTTAATAAAGTCTTATTTATAAAAATGTATTAATTTTTGTTTGTTTTTTAGAACATGTAATGAGACTAACTTTACGGAACCAGTTGAAATTAACAAGAGTTTCTTTGAAGAAACACCTCAATGAAAGAGATAAATGGATAAAGGAATGGCCTGGACAGATGTGTATTACAGCTAGTCAGGTGTGTATTGTTATTTATGTCCTGTGAGGATGTTTATGTACACTTCAAGGTTTAAATTTTATTTCTAGATTTTACTATAAATTCAAATGAGAGCAGATTCAAAAACAATTTTTTTTTAGAGTCTACGTTCAAAAAAATCAAATATATATAGCCAAGATTTTTGACTTAGCTTCCTCAATCATTTCAAAGAAAATAACCTGTTATAAAAATAAGAAATAACGGGAAAGGAAAAAGAGTAAACAATTTGCATGCCTCGCCCTTAGTCACACGCTTGGCGCACTGACTACGCAGTATGAAAATTATTGACTAATATATTGAATTATTGAAAACACTGTCTCTGATATCGTTTTTTTCTTTCTGGTGACCCCATACATGTCTATTATTAGTCAAGACTATGAAGCAGATAGAAGCTTATTAGAAATGTAGCTGGTTATATTTTTCTTTTGAGTTAGTCGATTAAAAGTTATTTTGTAGAAAGTTTGGTCAGTTAAAAGTTAAATCTTGCCTGTGTATGCAATAGATAGTTTTTTGTTAAATGTAAATTCTGAGTGCATTTTGTAGTGACTTTGATATATTGACTAAAAATTTAAAGTGCTTACACGAACTTTTAAAACTGGGACTGCCGTATCTAAATTGATTCTGTATATTTGTGTTGTCTGTTATTTTTCATATTCTTTTTATTTATTATTTTTTAAATATATTTTTATTTTGTTGTTATATTTATTTTTATTTGATTTAAGTTAATTGGTCATGTTAAACTCAAATAATCAGCTGTTATGTTTGTCTGATTTTCATTTGATGATTGCAGTTCATGATTTTAAGTAAAAACCCTAACCTATTCACTAAAAAAAACAATTCAATTAAAAAATTATAATAATCGCTTTAGACAAAACTTAATTTAAATATAATTATAAAATTAATATAATTACCTAATTTATATCCGTCTTGTGACTTTGTTCATCTTAATTTTAAGACGCGTTTCGGGCTCGTGGTCCCATCTTCAGTTTATTCTTACTCCGTTGGAGGTCGTTATATTTTAAATTAAAACACAAACACAAACATGAACACAACACATAACACGCACATAAACAAACTAATCAGTCATCATTTACAGGTTGGTATCACGATGCGCACAGTAGCTAGCCACGCGCGTCACTGAAGCTAAAAGAGGGGGCGCATTAATAGTCTTTTTGGAGTACAATAATTTAATCTCGTTTTTTATCCATATTAGTTTAGCGCTACGTTTAGCCTTGAGTGCTGATTTTGATTTGTTTGTGTTTGTGTTTTAATTTAAAATATAACGACCTCCAACAGAGTAAGAATAAACTGAAGATGGGACCACGGGCCTGAAACGCGTCTTAAAATTAAGACTAACAAAGTCACAAGACGGATATAAATTAGGTAATTATATTAATTTTATAATTATATTTAAATTATCAAAGTGACTTGGATACCACACAATGGAAATTAAATTAGACAAAACTTGCGACATTTGTGTGATGTCATTGCTGACAATGTACTAAACAGTAATGGCAGTTGGTACACGTTTGTCCTCTATGTATTTTTTATAATTGGCTATTTAACTTTGACTAATTATAATTTTGACCTTATTTTATTTTATATTATAAATTATAAATTTGTTTTTACAATGTTGCAACGGGATTAGGCAAGTGTGACTTTTTAAAGAAGGAAAACCGTATAAATTTAATGCTATTTGCAATATTTGTTAATAACGCTAACAACTTAAAAACAGTTATGTTTATTCAATAAAAATAAATGTATTGTATATTTGTAACAGATTCAATGGACGTTTGATTGTACTCGCACTCTTCGCATATGCAAGTACATGGAAAACAGATCTGCACTAAAAAAACTTAAGAAAAAGCAGGTAAGGTTTATGTGTGAAATTTTAGTTTTGTGTATCTTATTTCTTTGGCTATGGGTTTCGCTGTTATGGGATTTGAGATTAGATAAAGTGTCTTTGCTCTTTTTTCTGATGCTGGAATGTCTACTGATTCATTTTCTAGTTTCCTAATTTGTGAAGGAATCTGCTGGTTGTTCACAATGACATGGTCAGAATTTATTATTATTATTTTAACTGGCTTCTGTTTTTAATGAAAGACATCATTACCATCTAGTACAAAACACATCAATGACCAATTGTAACATCTTTATTTGTGAAAGAAAATGTTTAAATCCAAACCATAAGTTGTATTTTAAAAAGAGTGGAAGTACATTTTTGTACTAAGTTAAAATATGAAAGCAAGTAACAAGTAAAAAAGTTAAATCGTAGATAAAAGACAGTGGGGATAGTGTATCAAGACTACAACCAAAGATCTGAAACTGAAATGTGATCCAATCCAATTTAAAAATATGTGAGACTCCAGTGGTAGATTGTCTTCCGTGTATACAATTTGACAAGGAAGGAACAGGATGTGATCTTCCTCCATGAATTGGATGTCACTTAAGATGGATCGAGTTACTGTACTTCTGTAATCTGAAGAAGTAGTCGGATTAACATGTTTTTTTATAATTTATACATATATAAGTCAACTAGCATTGTCTTCAGTAAAGACCACGAAAGAATACCGTCGAGGGACGGGCTTGTGTACACCGAGACCTGTAACGCTCCAATCGCCTTAGTGCGACGTTGTCACGTTCTTACCATGCTTATAACTGAAAGTGGCTGACTAACACATTTATAATTCCTTAAACTGTGCACTCAAGCCTCTAGCGGTAAATACCAGGAATGTTTGAGACTAGTAGATATGGCAACGCTGCGAGCTCATCCTATTGGCCTCCACTCTACGGTATTCTTTAATATAGTGTGTTTAATGCTACAATAGATTTCTACAGATTCCTCGTATTTACCAGGATATCAATGGATTAAGGAGATGGGATTTGGACCTTGTGTTGAGTACAACTGCAACTTCGAAAATAGACATCAATTTTACTGCAGTCATCAAAGAACAGTGTTATAAAGGTGCACAGGGAAAGTTTTTTGGGTTTACTAATAAATATAAAACGTATTCACCAGCTGATACATAAATAACTTTAATTTTTTTAATTCATGCTCTCTTAAAAATTTGTGTTATTTATAAGTGTCTTATTTGTTACATATATAAATATGTTTTTCTTTAATTGAGTTTTGAATAAATATCTTGAAATATTCTTCTTAATCAGTTTCTTGGCGCTTTCATTTCTGACACCTTGCATTATCATACCAAAGCAATGTACTCACCCCGAAATAAGTAGTTTAAGTATAAGTCAGTAAAGTAGTTCTGTTGAATAATATTAAACTCATTACTCTAAAATTAATATTTTTGCATGGATTTGGTTGCATTGTTCTGTCCTTATTTTAAACTTTACTATTGAGCAGGCACAAAACACTGTTTGTATAAACTTGTCATGATATGTACTGGGTACAACAAGATCTCCTGCCGTAAACATATTGTTGGCAAACAGTTAAACATTTTTCTTAAATTTTGTCCCTCTTAAAGTTATACTTTGAGGGTGCAGTACTGTGCTTCTCAAAATTTTCAAATCCAAACATGGGTTGGCCAAGTGGTGTCTTATAATTTAGACCATATAAAGACTTTACAACACAAACATTTTGTCATAAAGTGTTTTTCAGTACCTATTACGATTAGGTGATTCCAATATAGTGATTCCAAATGTTTGGTAGTTTAAACATACTGCTAAATTGCTATCTTTAGTTATTGAATGTGAAATAATGAAGTATTTTACAAAAATACTATCTGTAACAGTTTGTAAACTCATCAGAACCATAGATCTCCGGCATATCCAGGGTATTTGTCAGTCTACTGTATTGTATTTCGTAAATTATTTTGATATTATTTTTATAGTTGCACGACTAAGAACCAGTAGTTTAGCAGCTAGAAATCTAGAAAATGTTGTGTCAAACTATGAATTCAATAAATCTTTGCCCAATGATCTACACTTGAAAAATATATCTCAACTTAGTCAGTATGAAAATTTAAAATTTAGTTTGCTTGCACAAATATAGATTAGAACAAGGTTATCTTTTCATTAAAATATTTATTTTTAAATATAAGCTTACCTGAAAACTAACACATTATTTTCACACTTTAAAAACTAGGTTAGCCTTATTTTTATTAACACCTGACGATGTTAGAGTTTCTTCTATTTATTCCTTAGAAAATATTACACAAGGTTAATGGTCCTGTGTAAAAGGTTGTTTGTCTCTAATTCTTACTAACTTTAATTAATATATGTGTTTGAAAGATCAAGATATTTGCAGAGGAAAGTATAATAAGTTAATGTTTTGTTCAAAAAGTGTGAAAGAGTTGTAAATTTCATGTTTTATTTTGTAATAAAGGAAGAAATCTCGGTTAGGTGCCAGTAGTTATATCTAATTTTAAATCACAAATTCAGGCCTATCAATTAAGGTTGGAAAATTGAGATAAAACACTCGAAGAATTATTATTTGATATAGGATTGAATTTTGAATTCAACCTTACATAAATATAATTAGTTATCATCTATTCGTCTCGACATAATTAATTTAAAACTTTTGATTAGATTTTAAAATATACAGCATAATTTTAACATTGTAAAATTAAATATACAACCTCTATGTAGTATAATGAACACACAAAATAATATAGTTTACAAATCAAACATACCGCAAAAGTATATTTTTGCTACTGAAATTATAGGTTACTTCTGAAGCAAACCTGAGTTAAAGCAACAAATAGTATATAATAATATATTTGGTCATACTAGACTATAAATCAGTTAGTTTCACAAACAAACAAACAGAAATACAAAGTAGTGGGGCTATTTTAGTTACACAAAATGTCATGTCCTTTACATTCTATACTAACTCAACCTCGTATATAGATTATTATGAGTGTAACAGACTCACTCATTCATAACGCACATAAAACATCATACTTAATAAACATATACTAATACAATCATGATTAACTTTTAGTTAATTGCATTAATAAGAGAATGTTATCAATTAAAGAAGGCAGCTAATTTAATTTAACTTCTAATTTTCATTAAAAACTTTATAGTGTCATATGTTTTAAATTTTTTTAGAACTCGGTGCTAGCCAAATTTTCTGATGCAGTTCGGAGCAATTTAAACAAAATCCAAAGACTGAAAGTTGTGTCTCTGGTGACTATAGAAATCCATGCAAGAGATGTAATCGAGAAAATGTACAAGACTAGTAAGTTTAAAAACAAAAATTATATCTTGTAAATACCAAAAATATTTATATACTTTTGCTTTCACTAGCTATTGATAAAGATATTTAATAAAATATAAATATTTTTATCAAATATTTTACAATTGTATACATTATATTAATTGTGGAAAAAATAGAGGTATATAAATAGTTATAAAACACATAAACTCAAGAATTAGTTGCAGGATATTGTTAAATTATAAAAAAGTTGTCTAAACATTTTTAAGCTGGCAGCCTGTGAATAAAAATGTATAATATAATTTGATAAATCTGCAAACCCATACTTTTCAATACTTTTCTCCGTGATAGTATCACAAAGCAGGCGCGGATACAGGGGGAGGGTCATGGGGGTCATGACCCCCACCCCCAAACATTTTTTAATGCTTGATTTATATGTTTGATTTAACCCTTCAAGCGCCAAAGCCCGAAAAGTAAGTGGCAGGCAGCATTATTGTATCGTCTGATTGTGTCGAATATTTAGTCCACTATAAATCATCCAATCTCAATAAAACAAAAACGATTGGAAAGAAAATGTTTTAAACATTAATTTTTGTATTTACAAATTTGTTCTAAAACGTTTATTTACATATTTTGTAATCATCGTTTGTAATTGTAGTTGTCTAAAAAGATGACGCCGCGCGAGAAACAAAAAGAAAAGACACAAAACTTTTCACTTTTCTAAGGCTCATAATCATTAGGCAGACTTGTTTTGAAAAGAATATAAGGTCACCTTTGGATTCGTCAAGATTTGAACTTTCTAACATTATTTTCCAATCATTCTATACTCTTATAATTTTTTAGATATGAAGTTTTCTGTAAACCCTTAAGATTTGACAGTTTTTCAACCAACGAGCAAGCATATTTTATAATCGATATGTCTAGTACAAATCGATATACTTGTACATTGATGTTTATACGGATTTTAGTGTAAATTCTATATTATCGTTTGATATAAGGAAAACCTGATTTACTGTTCATGGGCTACAGCTATAGGTCTTGTCTGTAAAATATGTACCATTGCGCCGATTGTCTTAGCGCATTTAGCCCAGCCAATAGAGCAAAAAGAAGTCTAATTTTCTTCTTGAATTTAACAGCAAGCGACATCAACAGTGACTTTAAGGTTAGCACAACAAAAACTATCAGGGAAGGAGCTTTTGCGCATTTTGTATAAACAAAAATTACAATAAATAGTTAATATAATAAAAAATTATGAATGAATAACGATACTTCCAAAAAAACCTACAAATAGTTTTTTATAGACCCTGAATGAGAAAAGTCGGAAAAACGCTTAAAAATAATTTTTTTTAAAATTCATATCTCTTTGTTAATTTACAGTATTAATGGCATATTTTTCAAAAAACAATTGTTTATTATGTGTTCTTCAAACAGGAAGAAGATGAAATTTGTCGCATTAATAGTTTTTGCACAATTGCAGTATAAACAATGTAAGCCATTATTTTGCATATTGCGCCCAATTAACCTGAGTGGCCAGATTAAAATTTACCAAACGGATTCTGAAAGTAGACATTAAAATCTACAATTCGTATATCTGCAATTTTTTTAATAAGGTTGATAAAGTGTACTAATAAAAGTACTTCAGAACATAGCGCGAATTTGCCATAATAAATTTGCCAATAGGCGGTAGTGCCGAAAACAACAGCCTGATGCGGGCATTCTCGTTGTTTTCTTCTCCGCATTAAGCAAGATAATAGCCTAAATTGTTTATACTGCAATTGTGCAAAAACTATTAATGCGACAAATTTCATCTTCCGCCTATCTGAAGTACACATACTAAACAATAATTTTCCAAAAGATCGGCCCTAAATATTGTAAATCAACAAAGATATGAACTTTTGAAAAATAATAATTTTTAAGCGTTTTCCAACTTTTTTCAGTAAAAAATGGTTCGATCGAGGTTTTAAAAAACCATTTTTTTTTATTTTTAATTCTCTACAAATGTTTCGTTGGAAGTGTTGTGATCCTTGCATAAAATCAACGAACAATCCAAAAAGTCCAAATTGTTATTTTTGTTTATAAAAAATGGGCAAAAATTTCCTTGCCTGATAATTTGTGTATGTTATACACATATGTGCTACCCTTAAAGCCACTGTGAATGTCGCTTTCAGAAATTCAATAACAATAAAAAATGGTTGGGCTACTTGTTTTACGGAGCGCGCCGCTGTATGGAGTTGTATGACTTAAATAAGTGAGACTTGTGTTACGATGTTTACAATTTAGTGAAACAAAGTGGATATAATGATCGGGTTGTGGAGTTATGGTTTTAGTACCGTTTCTGTTAACTCTTTAATAATTAGGGATTATTTTATTCGTTAATCTGCAAGAAACTCTTGCTCTTTCAAGAAAATATTTATGGTCTAGAAATACATTTTAAAAAAACTATTCCATAGAGTTTATACATATTTTTTAATTCCTCAGACCCGTTGTTCTTAAATTCTTGGTAATGTTGTTTTCGATTTCTTATGACCCCTCCCAAAATGGAATCCTGTATCCGCCCCTGTCACAAAGGTAAAGTATGGCAGTCCTGAGATGACAATTTTCTTGATGGTATGTGATTAAAATGTAATCTGAATTGTCGCTCTTATATTTCATTTCATTTCATTTCATTTCATTTATTATAGCCGTTGACAAAGTTACAATTTGTATGGCCAAGTCATTTTTTGGTTTTAAAATAAATAAAATTACAAATTACAACCACATACCAATAACATATTTAAAACAATCAAGATATAATAAACGTTAATAAATTAAACTTTACAAAATATTCAAAAACAAATATACAAACACAGAAACAAATTATATAAATGACCAAGCAGGAAATCACACCCAATCACAAAACAGAGAGTCAGCGCAGAAACTCCTCCACAGAGTAAAAGGATCCAGACAACAAAAGTTGTCTAAGGCTGTTTTTAAAAGATGTATAATTTTGTAAACTTTTAATACTTTGGGGGAGCTTATTCATCAATTTAGCACCTGCTTGTGAAGGAAGTTTACTGTACACATTTAACCTGTGCTGTCTAGCACGATAATTACAAGCTTGTCTGGTGCTGTAGTCATGTATGTCCATATTCTGGACATGATCACACTTAAATTTAAAATACAGCAACACTTCAAGTATGTATATACATGGAAGTGTAAGCACTCCAATCCTCCCAAAAGCATTTTTACAAGTTTCTGTTTGCTTCAGTCCTGCTATTAGCCGAATGGCCTTCTTTTGCAGGACAAAAAGTCTATGCATATTCTGAACTGATGAGTTTCCCCACAGGATAATTCCATAGTTCAGATGTGGATATATAAGCCCATAATAAGCAGTTAATAGAATAGACAAATCACAATACAATTTTAAATTTCTTAGTGCAAAAATACCAGAACTAATCTTTGCACTAATACCGCTAATTTGGTCATTCCAGGATAACTTATTATCTATAATAAGACCCAAGAACTTGACTGAATTCACTTCTTCAAGCAAATTGTCACCCAATATGACACTTGGTGTCTGATTTTGGCTTTGTTTATTATTAAAATACATATACTTTGTCTTGGCTGGATTTACTGCCAAATTATTCTCTTCAAAGTATTGACCTGTTGCATTGACTTGTAAAAAAGCCTCAAGTTCCAAATTTTCAACTGAGTTTGCTTTCATGCTCAAAGTTGTGTCATCGGCAAACTGAATTAGGCTATCCACATGTATAGATGATGACAAATCATTAATGTAAATTAAAAACAACACCGGACCGAGAACTGATCCTTGAGGGACACCATATCTCAGTTTGGTCTGATTAGACAGCCTTCCTGCAACATTAACACGTTGTGTTCTGTTATTAATAAATGAGTTTAACCACATTAGTGGTATACCTCTAATACCAAGCCTTTCACATTTATTAAGCAACAAACTGAAATCGACACAATCAAATGCTTTGGATAGGTCTAGAAAAATACTCATTACTTTATTTTTCCTCTCAAGACCCTCCACTAAAAAGTCCATTAACTCGACTATAGCATCTATTGTCGATTTACCTTTTTGAAAGCCATACTGGCCACTATAAAGGATATTACATTTGTTTAAAAATTCAAGTAGTTGCTTTAAGAAAAGTTTTTCAAAAATTTTACTGAATACTGGCAGTAAAGAAATAGGTCTGAAATTGTTAATATCATCTTTATTGCCCTTTTTAAACAATGGAAGGACCTTAGCAGACTTCAGTCTGGATGGAAATTTCCCTTCAGAAAACGAAGAATTAATTAAAACCTGAAGAGGTCTGATCAACTCTTCAGAACACTGTTTAATGATCCAAGGTGAAACGTCATCAATATCAGTTGTTCTTTTATTTTTCATTTTCCTAATCACCTCAATGACATCCTCAACACACACAGGCGAAAGAAACATAGACATATTGAATGTAAGGTTAAGTTATCAATGCCAAGTATGATAGTTTTGTGACAGAGCCATACCGATCGGCCAACATGTTGTGTACACCAAGATATTATAATGTACCTAAATATCAACAAACAAAAATTCCAAGTTTGATAACGTTTGAGACTTTAAGATTTAAAAAAAAAAATATGTTGTTTTAATAAAGACACATTTTTAGTACAGTATTTATTTAGAAGCAATATTAAAATAAAACATCAGTTCTAAACCTTTAAGATGACCATATGCACCCAAACATTGGATCCACCATAGATGATTGTATAAGGTACAATTTTAATTCCATACCACAAAAGAAAACCCCTTTTAGCTCGGTCCACAGACACAGGTATATTTTGAAGTTCTTATTTAATCCCAGGACTTATTTGCCCTGTGCGCTTAAAGTTGTAATTATTTAAAGAAAAACTTTGGTGATATTTAGAAGATTTACAAAAATTTTGTTCATGTTTTGATACTGTGTGTACTTAGGAATTTGTGAGTTTTTTAATGTGTAACCTCATTTTGGGCACCCTTTGCAGTGATGATTTTCTCACTGCATAAATCGTTTCAGACATAGGTATTTAGATAATATATTAATTTAAAAGGTTTACAAAAATGATGAATGGATTTGATACTTTGCTTACTAAGGAAATTATGATATTGTTTGTCTTTACGCTCCTATTTTGTCCAATCCTTGTACCAATGGTTGCAGTTATCAAACATCGTTGATTATCAGAAAATCTTGATAACAAAAGTTTTGGTACTGCTCTTAGGATTATAAAAACTTCAAAAAGATTTAATATTTTTTATTTTAATACAGTTTTAGTAATTTTTCTGTTTTTTGAAAAAAACTTTCCCATGTCTAACCCTTGCTCTGATTTTCCCCATTAACAAACTCAACTATGATTTTTCCTCTATTATTTATATATTAGTCTAGAAGTAATTTGTTCAAAATGACTGATGCTACCGTTTACATAACAAAGGGAGATTCATAAATGTATATGAATGTACATAAATATACTAGATAGATAAATATGTATTATATACTAGTGGACCCAGCTATTGCTTGATTTAATTTAAAGGGTAGTTATTCCATTTCATTAAATTAACTTAAGTAATCGAATTGCAAAATGGTTTTTACGCCACTTAAGAATATACTACATAAATTTAGATTTATAGTTTGTAGTTTATAGATAATACAGTAAACCTTTTGTTTGCTTTTACCTAATCTAAAAAAACTGATAGTTGTGAAGAATTGTAAAAAACCTGATTCTAAATTAGCACAATTGGTTGCAAATAAACGTGTTTTGGTTCATTGTAAGTTGCCTAACCTAAAATTATGTTCAGTTTTTGATCCAAATCATTTGTTTTATAAATAATATGTAACAACCAATGTTAGAATTGAATTAAAATATAGTAAGCATTTTTAGTTGTTTTCTGTTTTTGGTTGCTTTAAGTTGGTCAATCTAACCTAAAAAAAAGCTGTTAGTTTTGAAGAATAAATAATACGCTGATTATAAATGCTGATTAAAGTTGCTATGGTAATGAATGTAAACAAACATGTGTTGCTAAGCTTTTTATACGAACAGCTGTTTTTGTGCACTATGGCTTGAGTCCATACAAAAGAGGCTGTTTAGTTTTTTCCAAATTTGAAACTTTTTCGAGATACTTTTCAAATTTTTCTTTATATGAAAACCTAGTTCGGACTATTAAGAACATTTTAAAACAAAAAATAGCCAAATTGGTCCAGCCGATCTGCGTGTAAGTGATGCGCTTACTTACAAAGGAACAGCAATCCATTTTTATTATATAGATGAATATATATATAGTCTTTAGACCATGAAACAATACACTTAAGTAGAAATTTTACAGAAGTTGCATGTGTTAACAACTGCAATAATTGGTAGACTCTCTTAAAAATATACATAAAATGCAATCTCATGACTGCTGTACTACACTTTCTGTTACTTTAGTCACTAATAAAACTATTGATATGGGTTTGCATCTTTATCAATTCTATGCATTTTTATACACAGGCTCTTGGACTAATAGGTGTTTGGATAAACTAAAATGATTACGTAACAATAGTAACATTTACCATTTGAATTGGGAAGTTGCACAACCTTTTTGATTTGCTTAGACGATTAGTAACTAGAATAATAATTGCTTTTCAGTTTTAGTATTAATATTTATAATTTTTAGATTGTATGGACATATCAGCGTTTGAGTGGTTGTCACAGTTACGCTTCTATTATGACAGAGACATTGATGATTGTATTGTAAGACAAACAAACACTTACTTTGTCTATGGTTATGAGTATCTGGGAAACTCTGGTCGACTGGTCATCACGCCACTGACTGACAGGTAAGCAATTTTATTTTATTCCATGAAAGTATTATTTCATTTTGTTAGAATTTTAAACACAGGAAGCTTCCACAATTAACTTGTCAGCTGAAATAAATATGCCAAAATTAATGATCCATCTTGCATCAATGGATTAAACATACGTACAATATTCAATTGTAAAAGTGCATCAACTTTGTTTTCATCTGACAAAGAAAAGCGGCTATATTTATTGGCTTTACTTTCTTTATTTGTGCTTGATAGAAGTCATGCTATGAACTCTCTGTGTTTTTTTTTTTTTTTCTAAAATGAAGGTTGTTTGAACAGCTGTGTAAACAGTCAAAACAGTAAATTTTGGAGTGTTGAAAATTCTCATATGTATCAAAAGCTATTGCACTCACAATAGATAAGCGTCTAGAGTGTAATATCACAGAAAAAGATTACAATATTATCAGAATCTTCTATTGCTCTTTATTTCACACTGGGAAGATCAATACCGTTTGGTTACATGATGGTACATCACACTAGACTACTTTATGTACCACTTTTACTATAAAATTCTTCGGTGATCACAGCATTGGTCATAGCTTATGGCACCGATTCTCCAAAAAAGAAAAAACCTACAAAAATGAGCCTAAAACACTTTACAAATGAAGATCAATAAAGAAGAAGCTCCAATGAATTTCCAGGTATAAACATTAAAAAGCGTAGCATGAATTACCATAAAAAGGGCAGAATTATGTATTTAGCAAGAAGGCAACCCATTTTAGCCTTTACTCTAGAATTCAATTTATTGTTAATGTTGCATTATTTAAACTTCGCGGTAGCTATATTTGGAAAATCCCAATACAGAAGTATATTAATTTCTAGTCCGCTTATGCCATCTGTTGAAATAAATTGTAAACTCACCGGCTTGCATTCATTGCTGCCTTCGGACAAGCGTAAAATCATACAATTGTCTAACGGTACCATCTACAGTACCTGGCGGCTTATAAACATCTCTTCTGCTGAATAAATTAAAATATGTCGATTTAGTGTTCTTCAAATCTGAAGCATTGTAATAGTATGAAGTTTCAGTTAAATATGTAAATACGTTCATTTTCTTTCTTCAATACCTTCACTCTTGTTATAACTGGACATTCCGTCTACAGCCTAAACTCAATGCAAAACTGAACCAGGTATACAAATTCATTCATTTATTAAATTGTTCATTATTTTCAAATGATGTTGAGATTGCCTTATAGCCTACAAGTATAATGTGTGAATTAATTAAAATTGCCATAAGTATGTCGATTTCAACTCTAATTTTACAAAATATATTTAAATATCAACCTTTTAACCTTGCCTAAATGTAATAAACTATTTAAACTCTTTTACACTCTAAGACTCATAATGCATTTCAGTGGTAATAATGATTATTGCTTCAACTTAAAAATGAGGTCTAATATACTGTTTTAAGTTGCTAATTTAACGTCAATGAGATGACTTAACATGAACACAAGACACACATGCTCATTCCCATTGTGTATTAAATTGTTTGAAATTAATCAGAATGCAAAAAGAGCTTTCACAGCTACTTTGAAAGGTTATGTGTTCAAACTATCCTCATAAAATTGAACATATGTTTATAAGTACGTGCATTTTAATTTCAGAAAATAATTTCAAAACCATTATCTAAGAAAGTAGCCTACTATGTTAGTCTTTTATTCTTTTTAACAGATTTAGTCTGGTTCAACAACCTGGCTCAATTCTTTCAACATCAACTAATTTCACTACTTCAACCAGTACAGATTTCACCAACAATTTTTGAATAAATCAAAGTTAAAGTTAAAAACAAAAATAGCCAGTTATAAGGGCAACCAACCTTATTAAGTATTTTATTACTGAACTTTGATATAGTTCAAGTTTCATTTCATGTTAAATTAATTGTCATTTACTGTAACAAAACTTTATCAATACTATAGTAATTGCTCTTTTAAAAAATCAAAGGGCTAACCCAAAAGTAAATATAACGAAAATACAAATTAATTAGGTGTGGTGTTGCATGCATTTTGTGGATTTCATTCCCTAAGATACTTAATTTATAAATTCATATATATTTAAAAACATTTTTTTTTAAATTTTATATAAATAAATTTTTTTTTTAATTTATAAATTTCTGTATTTTTATTTTTACATTTTCCAAATCTTACTTAAAAGGTTTTTACAAATTTAAATTAATCACATGAGTATAAAGTTAAACTTAACTATAAGAAGTATTATATTATCATTATTTATATAAATTCATAAAAGAACTTCAAATAACCCATCTATGTAAAGGTATATTTAACCTTTTGATTACCATCGAGGTTTCAAAACGTCAGGCCGTATTATTACCGTTTTAAAAGTTTCTGTTTTTTTTTTTAAGGCGAAAATTGTGATTGTGAGTTGAGTTCAGTGAGTTGTATCTAAGCTCAAAGTAAATATTAGGCAATTTTAGTTATATTAGTAATTTTATACTATATTTTGTAAATTATTTCATTTTATTTTTGTTTTGAAAATACCATACTAATGACATGTTTTAGAATTAATAAAATTTATGTTTAGAATAAGAAGTCAATAATTTTATAATATTACTATGGTATTTTGATGTTTATAATTTTTTCTTATTTTTTGTCTAAAAGTTTTGCTTATTATATTTATGTATAAGAATAAAAAACTAAAATTTCTCACCTAAGCAAAAGAAAATTTCAATTTTTTTTTAAATTAAACATTTTTATGTATTACTTATTTTAGTTTTAAAAATATTTTCTTACCAATAAATATTTTGAATATCTTAATTTTGTAATTTCTATTTTTTTTAATTTAACATTTTATAAATTGTTAACGAGGTACTGTGTATATAATTGTTTTCTTTAAGTGTCAAATGGAATGTTCAAAAAATGTCATTTTGAAAAGCTGAGTTTAAGTAAGTAATTAGTGTTATTTTTCTGTTTGTACATGTGCCCTCTTGAAGAATAGAGTTATAATCCTTGCATTCAGGCCTAGTCACCTTCCAAAATATCTTCATTTAATTATATATATAGATAATGCCCAACAGTGGTACATTAATAAAACATATTATTTGATAACTTATCCATGCCGATTTTGTTTCAATAAACTTAATGACATATAGCGATGACAAGTGAGTTTGGGGTTTTATATGGCACACCTTGTACAAAATATTCCTATGCAAATTTAACTCCTTTCTGTTGTGTAATATTTTAATTATACAAATATTTGCTGTATTTTTGTATTTTTTTTGTAGGTGTTATATAACATTGACGACAGCCTTACATTTACATAGAGGAGGAAGTCCAAAAGGACCAGCAGGGACAGGAAAAACAGAAACTGTTAAAGATTTGGGCAAAGCACTGGCATACTATGTTATTGTTATAAATTGTTCAGAAGGACTTGATTATAAGAGCATGGGGCGGATGTTCTCAGGTAATCATGCAGCTTTTATTCTTCTTAGAAAATGTCTATAAACTTTAAGAAACATATTTCAAATTTTGAAACATATTAAAATTTTCCTTATCAAGGTTTTAAAACAATGTACTATTATTATAATAACTAAAGCAAGAATCTTGATTTGACAAAGTGTATAGTACCCAGCATTTGTTCGAAAATGTAAAGTAAAAATTTTACTTACGTTGGTTGAAGCGTAATTTGCATTTTGATGGGTCACCTTACATTAGGCAATTTTGTTTTCTTTGTTCGTAAAAAATACAGTAATAACTTAAGTTTTCTTGCGATTTTGCAAACCTTGCGGTATTGGGAAACTAGTTCTTAGTAAAAACACTTGTGTGTTGTAAACGGAAGGAAACTTGTTATTTGATAAGATAAAAATATCTAACATGGTTTTGAAGTTGCCTACTTGATATCAGCAAGTTTTGTTGAGTATCAGCTGGAGTATTCATGTCAAAATGTAATCCAGATTTGGATTTGCATTGATCGTTGACAGCAAAGTGAATATTATTTACGCTGTTGTAAAAATTGTTTAAAAAAAAGCTGTTTTAAGTGCTGCAGGATTTATAGTAATAAAGGAGTAAATTTCTCACTCTAAATAAATTGTAGATTTGTCACACTCATAATATTTGCCATGAGCATTTTCTCTGATGAGTTGGCCCTTTCTTCAGTGAACAGAGTGGCCTCACCAAGGTTCATTCTCAGATTTTTACAGTATTCAATTTCAATGTTGTTTAATGAGATCATTAATATATGTTTTGTTATCTCACAGGATTTTCTCAGACTGGAGCTTGGGGCTGTTTTGACGAGTTTAATAGAATCAACATTGAAGTCTTATCTGTCGTGGCTCAACAGATACTGTCTATCTTGAATGCTTTAAGTCAGAAAGCCACCAAATTTGTATTTGAAGGAGTTGTAATCAGCCTTGTCCACACATGTGGTATATTCATCACCATGAACCCAGGTATAGTGTTCATTATTTTAGTAGGATATAACAGCAAACATACGTCTGGTATAGTTTAAATGGATTTGATTTTAAGAGTAAATGGTTTGCTTGAATATTTAAAAGATAAAGATATAGGGTTCCATCTTATCATGAAATTAATATCAATTATATAGGTTCACACTACATACATACACTATAACCATCTACTCTGACACTACTCTAAAAATCTCTTAGACTTCTGGAACAATCTTAGCTAAGCTACAACTATCCTGGGACTGTTACGAGAGCTGTTCAGAAAGTAACCTACGTTTGCTCACGGCATGGGAAGTGGAGGATCTAGTGCCGCCATTCTTGCACTGGCGCGCATGGCAGGTTAGTCGGCTTTCAGCCGTAGTAGAGTGAAGGTCGTCCGAGCGCTAGTTGTTTTTCATTTTGGTTTTCATATAAATAAACTCAGTCGCAAACTAGAAGTACATTACATTATCAAGAGCTTATGTGGGTATTTATATTTACTCATATATTGAACGTATTAATTTTCATATTATACTAAGCTCTAAATTAATTGGGACATATAAAAATTAATAACATTTTTGAATACCCTTTACCAATTATTTCAAACTCTATTTAAGAACGCAATCATTTCCAAACACTTTTGGTAACTTAAATTTGGTTTATTGTATTAGACGTAACAGATAATAAATTAATTAATAATATTATTCCACGAGTTAATTAAAATTAATAATTTGTTGTATATTCATTTTCGAAGTTCAAAAGAGCAATGCTAGCAACTGCACTCTTCACTTTTCCAAACATAGAACTCCCAGTTTTGTTATAGTATCAAACTCTCAGTTCTGCTTAGCGCGTATCCAAGGCTTGTAGTTTTTTTTCTTTGACTCGAAAGAAAAATATTTTCATGCCGAATTACCTTCATTTTATGCTCTTTAGATTCGTGATTTCGAAAATCAAGCGAAATAAACAGTAAAAAACTTTTCCACTACACATAATTTGAATATCCTTAGAAATATTCAAATAGGTTTAAAGGTTGACTATTTTCTAAATTTCAATATATAATTTACATCATTATAAACCAGGTTTAATAAGCTTTGAAACTATACCAAATTCATAATTTTTAAATCTGCGGAAGTGAGTGTATTCACAGTTTGTGCAAACGCTTACAATTAAACACGAACCGGCTGGTCGCAGCGGTTAGATTTCACCAGGTGACATCAAGGCCACATGCGCGGTAGCACACCTTATCTATTTACACCATGCGAGATAGTACCTGACAGGTTAGGCTACCGAAAGTTTTGTGCTCGATGGGTCCCGAAAATTCTTTCAGAGGACCACAAAACTCAACGAATGACCTTGGCTCTGGACTTTCTGATGCGTTATGACCAAGAAGGAGAATCTTTTCTGAACAGAATTGTGACAGGAGATGAAACTTGGATCAAGTATGTGAATCCTGAGATTAAACAACAGTCAAAGGTGTGGACTGTTTCACACGGCATCATCATACAAACCAACGAAAGCCCGGCAAGATTTTTCCGGCAGAAAGTTCATGGCAATGGAGTTTTGGCACTCAAAAGGGGTGCTACTGGTTGAATTCATGGAACATTGTGTGACAATCAATGCGGATTCGTACACTGAAACACTGAAAAACCTACGAAAACAAATGCCAGGGTCTTCTTTCATCTTTCGTTATTTCCCTGCATGACAACCAAAGACTTTCAGGGCCAGTTCAAATGAGATGGTTTTAGGCATCCACCATACAGCCCAGATTTGGCTCCCAGCGACTTCCACCTCTTTATGCATATGAAGAAATGGCTTGGCTCCCAGCGATTTGAGGATGATGAAGAGCTCAATGATGCGGTCACCAGATGGCTCAAGGCACAGACGGGAGATTTTTTTGGAGAAGGAATTTCAAAGTTAGTTAAAAAGTATGATAAGTGTTTGAATATGCATAGAAACTATGTCGAAAAGTAAAGGAAATCCGTAGTTCTATGGTCTATATAATACAAATTTTATCTATTTCTGTGTTTTATTTATAAAAAAAAGGAGGTTACTTTCTGAACAGCCCTCTTACTTTTGTTTTTTGTTGTATTTCACCAAACAAACCATTTGCATTGGTTACCAAATTAATTATCATAGTGTTAAACAATATAAAATTATAAATAATAGCTAAGAAATTGTAAAAGCACAATACCATCGATGGATGCCAATAAGGAATGTAACCGGTTTCATTTTATTTAGACAATTAATTATTGTGTTATAGTTTTAAGTTATAATCATAAACATAAAACATTTTAAACATTTCAAACTTTGTTATTGTTATACAAATTTTATAATTTAATCGTATGTCTTTTAATTCATGTACAATGTTCAATTTAGTTTGCTGGAATCACAAAAATTTCGAAACTAGTATTGGAAGTTATGATTTGTGTTGTAGGTTATGCTGGAAGGACTGAATTACCAGACAACTTAAAGTCTATGTTTCGGCCAATATCCATGATGGTTCCAGATAGCATGTTGATTGCTGAGATCACCCTTTTTGGTGAAGGATTCAGGGACACTCGTAATTTGGCAAAAAAGGTTTGTTATAAAACAATCTTTTGTTCCTGAAAGTAAAACATTGTGATACAAGTAAAAACAAAACTTAATTATATCTGAAAAGGAGCCATTAATATTTATGTATACGTTACTTTATTGGATATAAATATATTTGTGGTACGTGGCCGTCTCTGGTGGTCCGGCTGCCTTAGAGATAGAGTCAACCCTTTAGCGGATGTGCCTTCTGCTCTCTTGCAAGCATATGTGCATTGTCAGGATGGTGATGAAAGGTTCATTAAATAAGGTGATAAATGTGTAAATTTGTTTATTATACTATTCTAATTCTCTCTGCTGGTCCCGATCTTACTAGTACTAAACTAACATTAAGGCGAATGCAAGTTCACTAGAGCCGCGGTTATCCTCGGATAAGCAAAAACTCAGATAACATGGACTCTGTCAACAATCGAGAGGGAAGCAACGTACGGTGAACTGGTGAAATCTATGAAAACGTGGTCAAAGATGTGAAAAAAGGCAAATAAAAACTAACGTCTGTGACGCGCACGGGTATAGAGTTACCCAGCGCGTCACTTCATCGAGTCACAGACCAACGCTGTAAACGATGCATCTACAGGTTAGGGATCTATGTTTTGGGCACGGGCCAGTCAGAGGCGTCCACGCCTGTAAACGACAGTTGAACTCTGTCTCTCCGGTGGACTCCATTTGTCACTGCACCAAGAACGATACGCAACCCGGAATTAGGAAATATAATTTGTGCGACTTGTAAAAATATACAATGATGGGCTAATAGAAAGTCGGTGACGGCTACCGTCACAAACGGGGGCCAAGTGACAGATTGTGTCTTGCAAGTAGGATAGGCGTTGCGCGTTAACCCAAATGTTTGGTTAATCCGACGCCATGGGTAGTGTATAAATTGTGCTAGATCATTCTATTAGTAGTAATTTAGAAACTAGTTATAGTGCTTGTCAAAGATGGTTATTCCTGAGTGTGTGGTTGTTTAACGTAAGTGGCATATACTGGGTTGAACGCAATGTTTATGCATTCGAATTAATACTTGAAAGTGGGTGTGTGGCCCGGGCCTAGTAACGTATTCATGCTCCCGGACTTGTAACTTGTCTTTACAAAATTTGTAGCAGAGCGTGGTTACGATTCACGGACCTCTGGGTTATGGGCCCAGCACGCTTCCAGATGAACTTGTCGTTACACGTCCAAATGGAAATGAAATACAAATACAAAATGATAAAACAACATACTTCATAGACTGCAATACATGTTTCAGTAAAAAAATATTTTTTGAAGAAGTCCATAAGTGTTTTCTGGAACTTGCTCGATTGAAAACTAAACAAAAAGTATGCAACCTTTTAAGAGCGAGAGTGTTTACTTGATACTGAATCAAACTACTGTATTCACAAAAACTAAAGGAGACGTGTGGGGGGGGGGGGTAAGGCGGGTAGGATAAAAGTTAGACACAATAGAAGATCAGACAGAAGCAGGAAACAGATGCAAGAAAAGCCAAGATAAGAAATGATGACATCACCATCGCGTAAACAATAATCACAGACATCTGTCTACTCTTAGTACTAAGTTTACTACCCGATTAGTATTATTGAAGTGATTCATGAATCAATCGATTCATCTGCTGATTCGTTCAAATTGAACGAATCGTTTGTGGATCGCACATCACTAATAACAATATAGTATTTCCACTGTCAGTGTGGATCCATACCTAATCTATAATATTACTTACATTTTTATTATTACAAGGAGGAAAGTACATAAGAAAACTGCTATAACCATAGGGTTTGATATCTTCTGTGAGATTCAAGTTAAGGCACCACTAATAGAATGGAACGATCCTGGCCTAGTTCCATGTTGTTTAATCTCACCACTTTCACTGCTGCTGATATCACACTTATTCATTCTCCATTCAACCATGGCTTTGAAGATATTGCCACCTTGACAGTGACTACATCTGGTTACTTAATATTGTGGCATGCACAATGAACCCTTACAGACTAGTTTTAGCAAACTTTCAATGTTTAGTAAGTTTAATGGATCTTTCCATAGATCATGATTGCATGCCTACAGCTGTGCTCCTCAAGTTGAGTCTGCAGACTGCAATCATACACCAATAAAATTCCTAAAATTGTGTACTTAAAAAAAATACAGTTTTCATTTAGAAACCGACAATAGCACCATTTAGTTGAATATTCAAAAAAGGATACAGTGGGATGTTACTGTCATTTGTTTCTGATTCAAAAAGGCGAGAATGTTGAACAGTCAAGTAACTGGGGGAAGGCTTTCTGTAACTCGCTTTGTGCAAAACTCTGGTTTTTGTTCTGGTTACTAAAACCATTTTTCACTTAAGGAGAATGGCTATAGACGAGAAGAAGGCCAAAATGTATGAAATAGAATTTATATTACTAAATTGTAAAATGCAAATGTTGTAGTAAAATAACTTTAAAAATATACCTCATGTTGGTCTAGGAAGTTGAGGGAAACCGGGGAAGATCAAAGAAATGAATTACAAACATATGTAGGAAACCTGTAATAGCTTGTGTCGTTGTTTGAGAGAATGTTTAATTTGCTTTGTTTTCATAACGTGTGTGATTTAATTACCTAAACCTACTTTAAAATGTTGCCAGGTTTACACATTATTTTCCCTGGCACGACAACAGTTGAGCAAGCAGGACCATTATGACTTTGGTCTCAGAGGGATGGTAGCATTGCTAAGATATGCAGGAAGAAAAAGAAGACAACATCCTAATATGCCTGATGATGAGGTAAGAAGGACATATAGATATATTCTTCATTTAATTTTAGTCACTTTACAAAAATTGCTTTGATGTGTTTATTTTTGTTTAATCTATAGAGGTAACACATTTTTAGAATATTGTAAAAAATATGAAAATATTGGTAATTGTGAAAAAGTTTTATATGAAACAGCCATTTTGAAAGAAGTATAATAAATTTGTATTATGAATTTCACACATTTATAACTAATTATTTAATATTACACCTATTTATAAACTAAACAATTTGAGGAATTTTTCTTCTGTTTTCATTTATAAAATCGATAACTCGTTTGGCCAATTATTCATTATGAACCTTAAATTTTATTAAAACAGCATAACAAAAAATACAAATGAACTACACAACGTTCAACAATTTGACTGTTGAAGTCTCAAAGCAAGGGGAGACAACTAAACATGGCCGGGAAATATTTATGTATTTTCGCTCAGGGAACGATATCACTGGCAACACCTCCGCCAGTAGTTGCAATACAGGCAATATGGCCGGGCCATAGGAATATATTGCAGGAAATGATTCTGGATGTTGAGAAATATTGCCCGGCAATCATTGCCGACCACACATTGCCGTAAAATGTTGAGACTCACCACTCAGCTATACTACTCATTTAAAATTTCTAGCTCTGTATATTAGGTGATCGAATTGAAAGCTCTATTTTGTTTAAAGATCTAAAAAGTTCTACCATTTTACGTACATAAGGCAAATGCAAACCAGGATAAGTACAATAATATGAATCTGTTTAGGAATTGTGAGTAACAAATATATTGTAAATTTTTGTTTGTAGGTGGTTTTGTTAGCCATGAGGGACATGAACTTAGCCAAACTCACTTCTGACGATTTGCCTTTATTCAATGGAATTACAGGCGATTTATTTCCTGGAGTGGTGTTGCTTCCTATAGATTATGGAGAGATGTTAATAGCAATAAAGGAAGAGTTGAAAGAACACTCACTTCAGGTGAGATGCTATGATTATCTAACGACATTTGGTCTGATATCTATGAGAGTCATTATCTGTACTATCACTTTATTTCACTTTATCTGTAAGTTGTGAAGTTTATTTCAGAAAGAAGACAAAAATAATTACTGTAAAAGTTTTTCAACACAAAATTTTACATAACATCCAAGATATTCTATTAAAATTAAGTAATACTATTAAAAATTCGTTTTTAAATGTGTAGCCATAATCTTCAAAGAACATTTTTAAGCCAAAAAAACCAGATGGTAACAATATCAGATCAAACACATGGTCACCAGCTTCAACAAGATATCATAATTTTAGGTTAGGCCTGTAGCATTGTACAGGCTCGGATTACCCATAATGAGGCCAACCTAGGCCTTGGATTAGGGCGCAGATCGCGGGGAAAACGAAAAATGTTGTACTTCTAGTCAAGCATGAGTAGCGAGAATCCGGGTTGCACTGGCCTTGAAATAGAGAGGGGCTGTTGAGAAGAGTCTAGCGAGGTGGCAGATCACGCCAAGATCACGTCACTGCCGTGACCCCTCCCTCCGCGTTCGCTTTTCTTAACGTTGAAAATTATGCAACAAAAACATTGGATTTCACTAGCACAATTTAATCATTTGCCTGTGGTGCAAAGGCAGAAAGAAGAAATTTTAAAACTAGTGTATGTACATTTATTATTTTGATTGTCATTAGTAAATAGACTGTGTTTATTTAGTAGTGTGTTTTATTTTTCAACGTGCTTTCTTTTTAATAAATATCTACTTACTACAAATTACAAGTACTATTGGCTTTTCATACATTTTTTAATTTCAATCGCTGTTATTGCGTGATAAACTATTGTATTTTTTATTAAAAATTTTACTTTTTTGTCTCTTGTAATATTTTTGTGAAGTTAGCGGTTTTTGAGATATTTGACATTAAAAATTATAAACGGCCGCCATTTTGAAAATATTTAAAATAATGTTTTCATTTTTCGTACAGTGATAAAAGGTTACGCAACAAATAGGTGTACAAAGTTTGAGCTGAATATCTTTTCTACTTCCAAAAATATTAAGTATTTTGTAAAAAAACACATACAGACAGATAGACCGAAAACGGAATGAGATAGGACACATGTTATATTACATTTTTTGTTTCTTTTAACATGCTGAATAACGTGATAAAGTTTGTTCATATGGTTGCAAGACACCCTGTATATACCGTACCGTACCTGAAATTATGTTTTAATGAAAGTTTGTTTACTCTTGTAAAAGGAATAAGTGTTATGACATCATCACTTGTTTGTATTTACTTTCAATGTTTATTACTTATGTTTCAGCCAATTGAAATTGCAGTGAACAAAGTTATCCAGTTGTACGAGACCAAAACTTCTCGGCATTCTGTGATGATTGTTGGTAAATCTGGAGCAGCTAAAAGTACAACATGGAAGATGTTGAAGGGTAGTTTGACTAGATTAAAAAATAAAGGCATTGTTGGTTACGAGAGTGTTATGGTCAGTATACAATCGGAGTAAATGATTACATTATGTTTTAACAACTTTTACTAGCCTAAGCTTTATTGTTACAACAATTTTACCTTATGTTACACAGGAATATCCGATCAATCCAAAGGCACTTAGTCTGGGAGAACTGTACGGAGAATTTAATTTAGCTACGAATGAATGGTTGGATGGTGTTCTGTCAGCAATTATGAGAAAAACCTGTTCAGGTAAAATTATATTTAAACTTTCTTTAAGTTTAAGAAAACATTAATTTCCCTTTAAAATGTGTCAGTGTAGTTTCGTAATCCCAATCAAACTTTGTGCCTTTAGTATATTCATTTATTTAAAAAACTAATACACGGAATACGCCAAAGTAAACAGTACCGTACTGAAATTGTAATAGTTTTAAATGTTTTATTTTTAGACAAATATACAAAGTAAAAAAAGCTATAAATTACGGATTTAAA
>JAGFPH010002415.1:142412-155070 GCA_018207615.1 Philaenus spumarius | reverse complement strand
AATTTGCAGAAGATTTTACTTAACATTATTTTGTAGCTGTAATTATAGTAATTAGTACAGCTACACAATATAAAGTAGTCTATTGTTTGTGTGTTTATTTTATTTGTGTTTAGTAATAGTATTTTATGTCTTGAGAAATTATGCCAAGCAATGAAACCTAGAGACCTGTGTTAAATCTAAAATTAGCATAGTTTAAGATGTTCAGTATGATGTAATAAATGCAGTAGAACTTCGCTAGTTCGAACCTCGATAATTCGAACCTTGATAGTTCGAAAACCTCTATAATTTAGAACTTTGTCACTTCCCCTCAGAAAACCTCTAATATATGAAAATAAATATTCAACTAATCGAAGTATTTTCAAAATCATACAGCCTCTACAATTCAAATTTTGTTGCTATAATTTGAAATTTATCATCTGAAATTCGTAGGTAATACAAAAAACAAGCCTGATGAAACACGAACAATCGCATGCGCTAAGCTAAAAAGACACAAAGTGATTTGTAGTGGATTCTTAAAATAAAGGTTTACCTCTGTAATTTGAATTTTATGTTCACTAACCTCTATACAGTAATCCCTCACTATTCGTGGGGGATAAGTTCCGACAAATTGTCGCGAATAACAAAACTGCGAATAGCGAAAACGAAATCTTTATATGAAAAAGGGGGCTATGTTCTTGACATATGTTATAGAAAATTAAAAAATATTATGTACTAATACTTATAATTAATTAATTTACGTAAGATATAGGCAGTCGTTGTTATACACTGTCCGGCTTTACGCAATTTAGCTTTTACGCGGTAAAAAAAGTCCTTGAAAGGTTTAGTATTTGAGCTGAGTTGTTTGGAGTGTAGACTACAGTTGATAATTTTATAAGTTATTGGAGCGTTGCTTGTCATCTCACACTTCTCTCAAGGTCAGTGCTCTCATAATGGTACCTTTACCAATCCCTACTTGCTCGTTCAATGTCTGGGTTTGTCTATTTTTAGAACTTAGTCATGTCAAGGCATCAAACTACCATTCGCTGTCAGTAGCGAAAATATTAGTTACGACTGTTACGAGTGATAAAACGTAGTCAAAACTTAATTTCTTTCAAAATATTTTATTTAAATTTTAATTAATTCTTTAAAATTAATTTGACTTTGCTGTACACTAAATTGATGTCTCCCACTAAATCACAGTATGCCATTGACCTTCACTTGCACAAGTCTACCTGTATGCAGAGTTGTACTGTAGGGAAATCCCATCTTGTATGTTTTGTTGTATTTGCGAGTGTTTCGCCGACGTGGTATTTATACAGTGTTATTAAATTCGTACAATAATAATTACAGTGCTACACTATAATAATTTACAAATTTTGCATGTACTTTATTGCTATTTATGCGGTATTTTTTCTTTTTTTAGCGACCACGAATAATCAAAACAGCGAATACCAAATCTACGAATGTCGAGGGATTACTGTAATTCAAAGTCTTGATAATTCAAACTTCCTTTAATTTGAAACAAAATTACTTCCCTTGGATTTGGGATTAGTGAGGTTCTACTGTACTTGTTTATTCATTTTTAATGATCAATAATTGAGAACCTACTGTCGGCAAACTAAAATTAGTAGGTTTAATTTTTTCAATATGAGGTAAATAAAAAAAGTACCATCTGTTAAAAAATATAACTAATATAGGGTTTATTCTATTCAGATGAAAGGCTTGTTTGACTTGTTTGTGGGACCTATGTTGAATTTCAAACGTCATTATTGTGAAGAGACAGTGGCCGTACCAGAGTTATGCAGTGTTGTAGGACTGTGTACACTACTGAATATTCTTGCTACTCCAGAGAATGGTCTTGCCAACGATCCTGATGACATGGATACTTATGAATACCTTGCTAAACTTTGGTTTCTGTTCTGGTTAGTCATGCAGTTATCTAAAGTACATTATAAATTTAGCCACTGTGAATATATTACAATAGTCTTTTTCCACAGTCAATCATAACACAACAATAAAAATTTACTGTGCGTGAATGTACTATCATTAAAAATATAAATCACAATAGGTAACAAAGAAAACCCAACACTTGCTTAACGTTTTTTCTGTAATAATAATTTTTTTAATCAGAAATATGGCAGAATTCTTAACTCCTGCACCTATACGTTGTTAGGATTAGTAATGTAGGGTTAAGGATCTTGTACATAGTGAAGTTATTATAATAAAGAGTAGTTTAAGATTTACAAGCCCCAAGACGAGAACATAGAATGTAGAGTAATATTGTGTAACACTGCCAAATATTGTGTAAGTGCTGACAGAAGCAAGGCACACTTAAGGAGCCTAGTTCTCCTAACCCAGTATGCTATAAAAGGGTCCCACTGACCTAGGTAGGGGGCCAGTGTTTTGTGAGACATCCGGAGGCTCTGTTGGTCGGAGTACCAACCTTTGAACATTCGACAAGAGGGTGCAAAGGGGGCTCCAGTTGAAGCACACTTGGGAAGCACTGGTAGAAAGGGTGAGCAAACAGATTGTTAATATTCATTCTTAAAGCATTTTTGTTTTGGTTGTTATTAAAGTAGAAGCCCGTTCTGACATTAAAGTAGAAGATATTGCGTATCTGACATAGCTATTTTGGATGATCGTCTTGGGATACAGTTGAAAGGGGTAAGAGTCTGACACGATTATAGAGTTAACCTTTATAGTAATAAAGGGATCAGTATATTATGTTGTTTAGTATTGTAAAGTTTGTTAGAGTAGAGCGTCAAAAATCCGAACTAATTGGGACCGAGGGGGTTCAGATTATCAGTTTGTTCAGATTTTTGAAAAAAAAATCCATTTAGGCTAAAATATATGCTCTTTAATCGATTAAAGTGGTTAAACAGTACAAGCAGTAATGTAATTACAATACAGTATGTAAGACTACTTACATTATTATGATTTGAAAGAACCTGCACGTACACAGTAGGGCCAACATGATTACACTTGTAACTCTCAATTACAGTATACTCATAATTAAAAGTTCACTTGTACATTATAGTTAACACTAACGAAAATTTAAAAAAAATACTGTACAGTACACTACTGTATGTACGACACACTGTTATAATGATTACACATCGAGAAATGAATGAAATTTCTGTGTGTTTACTGCTAGCGCTAAACCTCCTTATTAGCGTGACAGTGAAAATACTGACAGCCTGTCTGTTGTGAGGGCGTGTGAGAGCAGGTATTAAGAAGTGTTTAAAAAGAGATAATAATGACTAACTGCGATGAAGATTTTTGTGAAATTTTTAACAACGCAATAATTGGAATTTGCGAAAATGAAAACAAAATTTTTGCAGGGGCTGCCTCAGAACACGTTCGGATTTTTGACGTTTCGGATTATTGACGTTTGGATTATCGACGCTCTACTGTAGTCTTATAAGATCTTAATATATAGGTACACATGAACCTCATTGTAAAAGTAGTATCAAATAACCTCTGAACCACTCGAGGATAAAGATTGAAAAGTAGGTGGCATTAGTTTGTGGCTTTATAATACCAGAACCTTAGTAACCCTAACAAATGGTGAATCAGGGTTTGTCTATATTTTGAACCCTAACAACGTTAATATTTAACCTACCTTAAGATGCTTTCACAACCTCTTTCAAAAACTACAATCATTGCTTCTTGTTTTAAAAACATGAATATCTAGGTCTTCAGTGTCATTCAGTGTTATAAAGAATTCTTAATGGTTTTTATAAATCATTTTTGCCTTATTAAAGAAAATTCAAGTATTGTAGAGTACCAGAATTAATTCTTTATTAAATAAAAATATTGACTAATAACAACTCTGAGATTCTTAATTATTTTGAGATACTGACTTATTAAGTAATGAATAGTTAAGTATGGCTGTCCCTACATGAGTACCTAACCAATCTTAACTAATGAGATGTAAAAAGAATAAGAATTTCCCGGCGCGTTAACAAATTGCACACTAACTTTATAAATATTTATGATAAAGGCAGCTCCATTTTTGCTGCGGGTTGACCCGGTATTATAGTACCTCAATTTATGCATGTTTTGTTTTACTTTTCATCTACTTATTTATTTTTGATTTTTACCAAATTCGGCATGTTTATAGAGGGAGTCATCCTCTTTTCAAAAAGTATCGAAGTGGCAAAACCCCCTCCTCTTACTGCTCTGGAGATAATCTTAAATACAATTTTACACATCAAATTTATAATTTAAAAAAATAATATTTTCGTAAATAAATGTGATTTAAATTAACGTAAATTGGATTAATATTGAGTATTTGTTTATATAAGAGAGATCATGTTTAGTTTGTCTCAAAGAAGCTATGTGGACGGAACCATGTGTTGATATGTCCAATCAACTATGCCTAGCCTGTTTGCCAGTAATAAAAATGATAAAATACTCTAAACAAAAACGTTGTCAGTCCATTGTGCAAAACTTACAATTCTTTAAAATAATGTTTTTTAAATTTTCAGTATGATCTGGTCCGTATGTGCTAGTGTTGATGACAATGGTCGCAGAAAGGTAGATACTTACATTCGAGAACTGGAAGGTGTATTTCCTTTGAAAGACACAATTTATGAATACTTTGTGGATCCTAAGACTCAGACCTTTGTACTATGGGAGGCTAAGCTGTCCGACAGTTGGAAGTTTGACCCAGAGTAAGAACTTAGTTTTAGTTCATTTATGAGGAGTACAACTGACTAAGGCTTATTTCTAACTCACAGAAGCTTCTGATATTGGTTTTTGACAATATTATTCTACCTTTTATTTTACTTCCATACACTTATTAATTGTTAGAGTCTTAAAGAAAGGATAGTACATGATAAATGAAACATAATCCAAATCAAATTCGAAAGACCAATTACTCTCACTTAACTAAGTTGTGTGTTTACATGTAAAACAAACTAGAGGAGCCCCAGCATGCTTCACACACCAACTCACTTCCAACCTCTTTAAGTGGGCTACATTTTGCTAATCTGGTCAGTCGATATAATGTTCTTGACACATCAGAAGCCGAATTCGGGTCATGTGTAAGCTGATCGACCGGCCAATTCGGTTTGTTACAATGATTGTGAGCTAGAGAGTGATTTGGACCAACCAGTTTTTAAAATAATCTTTATTTGACTAGATTGTTGCTTCACAACTGCATCCAACCACATAAAAACATCTTTCTTTCTTGAGAATATGAAGTTATGTTATGCAAGTTCATACTATCTCTTTAAATGTTTCATTAAACTCACTGTAACGTTAAAAAGTATTTGTTTTGAATAAATTGTTCACTGCGTAGGGCGATAAAAACTTGATTGTCAACTGACCAAATTTTGTTTATATAAAACCACTTTTATTGACGAACAAATACCAAAATACTTTAAGCTACATTTTGAAATTTCTGTAGGTTCTGGAGTTTGATGGAAACTTTACTATTTATAACGAAGAACTATTAATTAAGGTAAAGTAACGGTATTTGACCGTCTGCTCTTGAGTCAACTTTCCTTCTAAGAGAAACTTCTATCAAAGAACAAACTTATAAAAATTTGAAGAATAATTAACGATACACTCATACAACTGTCTACGACAAGAGCCAACTCGAGACTAAACATTCTCCCCTCCTCTGCTGTATAGTTGAAGGGTGATTGACATCACACTGTTCTATTTTTGACTTGAGAATTGACTCTAACTTTGGTTCGAATGCTATTTTTTATCAACATTCTGTGTATTTAATTCAACTAAAAGATCAACATTGTCATCTTAACGCGTATTAAAAATAAAAGACGTACCTGTTGTCTGCTTTACATTATTTTTGTATATTTTTGTAATATTAATTTAAATCATATAATTTACTTTTATATGAAACCACACATGTTACACATTAGAATATTAATAGTATAGCCACTACCTCCATAACATCATTAACAAAGTAACATGTTCTTTTTTAGCACCATTTTAATAGTACAGTAATAAGAGAATAAAGAAAAAAAACAGATCCTAGTTTGGAACTACAGCTAACAAATTTTTTTAAATACTAATATTAGTTCAGACCATAGTTTGTCAAAACTGTTCTGGATTTGTTTGGAAAGCATGAGTGGGCTGCTTTTGGATGTGGGTTTTCCAGACTTACAATACTTTGGTTATTGAGGGAACAGCTTTAATCAAATGTCTATTTTGTACCACTTATAGTATAGAAAGTAGAGTAACAGTTCACAGATAACCCATTCACTAAGAACTCCAATTACCAGTCCATATTTTAAATTATTATTACAAATTTTATAGATTTACTGTTTATGGGAGAGTTACATTTTTATAATTGTTGTTATATTACTTTATTTTACAACATTTTCAATGCTTCATGTTTTCCAACAGATTACCATTTTTCAAAATCATAGTACCTACTGTTGATTCTATACGATACGAGTATTTGACTTCAAACCTTTTGGCTAATTCTCATCCAGTTCTTCTTGTGGGAGTCGTAGGTACAGGAAAAACATCAACAGCACAATCAGTCATTGATATTTTAGACAAGAACAAATATTGCTTGTTGGCTATAAATATGTCTGCTCAAGTAAGTTATTATTTAATTTGAAATATAAATAAAAATTAATGTAACAGGTTGAGAAGAGGATTTTAATTGTAAAACTAAATACAGTTGATTAAAACTAAAATGTAGACAAATGCCCTACACCCACAAGGTCATAACTTCTTTAATTTATACTAGTGAGACAAATGCATATGGAGGAGCACTGAAGCACTTGTCTGTCGAATGCCAATAACTAATCTATACCTGTTATGGAGGTTAAACTGCCTAAATCTTGGTCAACTGTGCTATACTTTACACCATTTAACTCCTCTATCTTATCAGTTAAAAAAGGGCTCATAAGAGTGTATAACAAAAGCAATTACTCACCAACGTCATTACTTTTAAAGTTTTTAGAAATAAACAAAATGAGACCTAATTTTCTATTGGGTGGTAAAAAATGCTCATAATTCGGTTAAATTTTTCCTGATTTTAAAAGAATAAGCTGATTTGAATTTGTTATGACATTAAACAATTTTTTTCTAAATATTAAGATTTAAAATATGAATGGCTGCCATTTTTAAAGGGAAACAGATATTCATTTAAAACCTTTTGTCAACCTAGGAGGGCCTGGCAATGATAAACTTCAACCAAAATTTGGTTTAAATTAATTTAGCAATTTTCTTAATATTAATTTTTAATTAAAAACTACATACAGACACACGGTAAACGAAAAAAAAACCCATGGTTATGTGTTGATTTACGTTTCTTTTGACCCAAGGAACAATAATTTATAATAATTATCAAACAAATAATTATTTATTTATCGAGTTGTGAATTATTTATCGACAAAACTTATTTTAAAACAACTTTCAACGAAGAAATATTCAGTGGTACGTTTATACGTCTATCCTCACTGGAGTTCTCGTATACAATTAAAAACTCTATTTGAAAAATCTGTGACTATTATATGTTCTTTGTTTGTTTGGCTGCATAGTAGTGCAATTTTATTATCAATTTAATAATTGTATAATGCAATTTTACATCAACTGTAGCCAGCTCTTTCTGCTCAAAAACGGCAGTCAAATGACATACATTAAACAGGTATAAATACAGTTATATTTTATTTTAAAATGTATAATAACTACTTAGAATGAAAATTTTCTATTTCAGCTTACTTCCCAATATTTTGTGTAAAATCATATCTCTAATTTTGAAAACATAATATTTTTTGTAATATTGAATTATGAATTAAAATTATTATGACATTTTAGAGGAATTACAACTTAAATATTAAAATAATCCTATTTTTTCAGACTACTTCAATAAATGTCCAAGAAACCATAGAAAGCCGAGTAGAAAAGAGGACAAAAGGAGTTTTTGTTCCTGTTGGAGGTAATTTTTATTAAATCCTTGACCCTTTTCCTATTTAAAATGTTAAAGTTAGTGTCACACTGTGGTTTCAAGATGGCCAAAACAAATTCAAAAGTATAATAGATGAAAGCTAATTTACATTAACATCGATATACCAACTTTTAAAGTTTTAACTACCATTTTCTAGATGTATTCCAGGCTTTATTTATTTACATTCTATATAATGTTTATATTTGAAATGGTAGATTTACAAAATGTATGTACTACTTTGGTTAGGTTAATTTTGTACATGTCCATTATAATGTACAAAAAATAAACTGTTTTTACGCTTTTTGCGTGATTATTTTATATACTGTAATATTACAGATTTTAATTTATATAAAATAACATTATTTTTTATAATTTTAAGGGAAAATAATGATAACTTTCATGGATGATTTCAACATGCCTGCAAAGGAAGTATATGGAGCTCAGCCTCCTTTGGAATTAATACGACAATGGATAGACTATGGCTTCTGGTATGATAGGCAGAAACAAACAGCTGTTTATGTCAAGGTTTGTATAAATTTAAATAATATTACTTCGGCTCGCATTAAAATGCTACAGTATTGAAATCTTGCGAAAATTCTAAAAATTTTTCCCTACTTTTTATGACTTTTCTCGTTGTTTTTGAGGTCTCTGAACACGATAAAGAAATTAAAAAATTTGTGTCCGTGTGCCTGTATGTGTGTCTGTCTGTGGACAAGATATATGTACTCACAGACGTAGAAAACTTCTGATGGTGCCAAAATCTTCGTAATTTTATTACAATGAGTTGTAAAGCTTTTGAGCTTTCTAATGTGACAGCAATGTGACGTGCATGACAAAAACATCACATTGCTGTATATGTGTATGACCTATCAGACAAAAAGAAAGCACATCCTTCTTTATTATCTAATATAGATCCATTATGAGAATAAAACACAGATGGATGGGCTCATTCATTATACAGTAATTTAAATATTTATAAATTATAATTCAGATTGAGTTCTCATTTAAAATATTTATTTTTCGGGGCGAAGCGAAGTGGAGCCCTCTTATCCTTCAAGCACAATTTGTAGTCAAATTTTGTTATAGAACTACTAGTCAAAAATTACTTGCCCAATTTTTGTCAAATAAAACTTAATGGATTAAGAAATACCTCACCATACAAATTTAATGTAGATAACTTTTTTGGTGAAAAGTTCCCATAGAAGTTCTTTAATATCAGCTATATTGGTTAATATTGTTGATGGACAATCACAACAGCTGTAAGATCGTAATAATTTTATGCAAAAAATAACCACAAATTTTTAAGTTAAATATCAACAGGTAGGTGGTAAATACTAATTCAGCTAATAGCATAGTCGGTATAGGTTACAACTACCAGTAATTTGCAATACGGTTGATTTTTTTTTTATAAGTACCTTAAAGTATGTATATTAACATAAAAAAAAAGTTTACCAGTCTATCGATTTCCTAAAGTCGAAAAAAAAATCGATTATCATTTTTTTTTTTTTATTATCCTTAATATTTCAAGCTGGGATGAAGATAGAGAAAAATAAAAAATACCACCGTGTAGGGGAGGTATTTTTCAACAAAAAAGGTCATATGTATTTATTTCGTCCGAGCAATGGTTTGTCTGGAAAAAATTCGATAATGCAGGTATGTATTTTGCAGCAGCCAAAATCACTAAAAGGGGACATCTTATTCATATATTAAGCATTGGCTCATTCTAAATTGACTGAATTTTAATATTTCGAATTGAAACTTGGTATAGGAGTTAAAATATATATTTTAAACATTTATGCTGAGTCTCAGCTTGTTATCTTGAAAATGACCCGATCTAGGAGTCGATTTCGATTATCAATTTTAGGAGTACCGGACTCACGAACTAATTTCAATCTATTCCAGTTTCGTCAATTTTTGGAATATCAACATCAAATTTGTTTTACAAGTTGAGTACACCAGTATGAATATTCTTAGTAAGTATGAACGATTTTTTTCATGTTATTTTTAAAAACGAGGCGCTTGAAAATGGTCTTCTGTTTTACCTATCTCGTTTTAACTATAACACCTTTGGATTCAACGACTCCATTTTCGACATTTTTGAACATATCGATTTAAAAATTGGTACAGAAGTTAAAAACACAATTGTTTTTTGCTATACTTATTTTAAAAACTATATTTAAAAAATTGACTGCTCTGCAGCCGATTAACTCAAGCGTTTTGATGAAAAATCTAAAGAGGTTTAAAATTATACTTTTTTAAGTTACTTGTGCTTTGAAAAGTTAATAATAAAAAAGGTTTATACTCCTTGATCTTGTTTGAATCTATATATTTAACTTGTAAAAAAACTTTCAGGTTGATATTTTGAAAATTTTCTAAACTGGAGCTGATAAATGAATTGGTGGGTCCGGTACTCCTAAAATCGAGAAACCCATTGATAAGTCAAGTGGCTCTAGATCAGGTCATTTTCAAGATAACAAGCTGAGACTCAGCATAAATGTTTAAAATATATATTTTAACTCCTATGTCAAGTTTCAATTCGATATAATTATTAAAATTCGGCCAATTTAGAATGAACCAACGCTTCATATATGAATAAGATGTCCCCTTTTAGTGATTTCCCCTGCTGCAAAATACATACCTGCATTATCAAATTTTTTCCAGACAAACCATTGCTCGGACGAAATAAATACATATGACCTTTTTTGTTGAAAAATACCTCCCCTACACGGTGATATTTTTTTATTTTCTTCTATTTTCATCCCAGCTTGAAATATTAAGGATAATCGAAAAAATAATGATAATCGATTTTTTTTTTCAACTTTGGGAAATCGATAGACTGGTAAACTTTTTTTTATGTTAATCTACATACTTTAATGTACTTATAAAAAAAAATCAGCCGTATTGTAAATTACTGGAACTTTTGGTCTAAATTGACCCCTACCGACTGGCCTATAAACATATAACTGAAATTTAAAATAGGTTCGTTACTCTGTAATTGGTGTTGCTTCAAACATAAATAATAAAGCAACATTATATATAAAATTAGATTACTGGTATTTACAAACAGTTTAGAGTATAAACTAAACATAAACATTACGTTATTTATTTCATATATGCATAATTATAAAGTTTTTTTATACATGTTGAAAAATATGACTTTATTTGTATTTTCCTTTCTGTTACATATTCTTGACTATCAAAACTCAAAAAGCAAAATAGATTTTTTAAACTTGATTCTAAAAAATTAATATTTTTTTCTGAATAATTATAATGGTTAAAATGTAGGCCTGTTTAAACAAATTAGTACTACTTATTAAGCCTGAACATTTAGTATAATTTTATATGATACTGTTTTCTATGAATTTTTAAATACACAGTTATAAAATCACTTAAATATTAGGGCTAACTTCCACTTCCACTCATAGACCAGTCTGTAGAGATTTTTGTATGCTAAAAACAGCAGACCGATTGAGTTATGAATTGAGGAATAGTTTGTAGTAAAAATACAACCTTCGGAAACAATGATTTTTACTTTCTCCACCCTATACGTAGTATATGGAAAAAGTATTGTTTTCGTCCAAATTTTCGAATTTGAATTTTTAGTTGAATTATCTGTTTTGGTGCTCCCAGAACCCCAAAAATTGTTTAGTGCAATTATCTGTGTTGGTGCTCCCTGAACCCAAAAATATTTGAAGTGGAATCTTTTGTTTTGGTGCTCCCTGAACCCAAAAAAGTGTTTTTTTGGTGATGTCTGTCCGTGTGTCCGTGTGTCCTTTGTCTGTAAGGATGTGTACAGAGCTGGAGACCATACCAACGGTCCGATTTTGATGAAATTTGGTATGTAGGTGTAGTTCTGGCATATCTCCAGGCTTTTTTTCATTTTTTCAAATTTTTGATTTTTAAGGGGTTTTACCCCCCAAAAGTTGCCAAAAAACGAGAAAAATCTAAATTTCTCAAAAACGGCTCTAACGATTTTGATAAAATTTGGCTTATTTGTTGCCCTTAATGTACCCTACCATATGCAAAAAACCGCATCTTTCTAAAAATTCTCGTTTAGGTAATAATAATAATAATAACTGATTTTTTGGTGTTTTTGGCCAAAAAGAAGGTTGTTTTGCAAAATTTTCAAAAACTACTGAACGGATCGGAATAAAATTTGGTATGTAGCTTCCTCTACGGCCATAGGGGCTCACCAAGAAAGGTTTTCAAAAAATTCAAAATTTTAGAGGGGTTTGAGGGGGTTCAAAGTTACTAAATCACGATTTCTCTAAAACTACTGAACGGATTAGAATAAAATTTGGTATGTAGCTACCTCTAGGGCCATAGGGTCTCAATAAGAATGGTTTTCAAAAAATTCGAAATTTTAGGGGGTTTGGGGTGGGTGTTAAAAGTTACTAAATCACGATTTCTCTAAAACTACAGAACGGATTGGAATAAAATTTGGTATGTAGCTTCCTCTAGGGCCATAGGGGCTCACCAAAAAGGTTTTTAAAAAAATTCAAAATTTTAGGGGGTTTGGGGGTTCAAATTTACTAAATCACGATTTCTCTAAAACTACTGAACGGATTGGAATAAAATTTGGTATGTAGCTTCCTCTAGGGCCATAGGGGCTCACCAAGAAAGGTTTTCAAAAAATTCAAAATTTTAGGGGGGTTTGGGGGGTTCAAATTTACTAAATCACGATTTCTCTAAAACTACTGAACGGATTGGAATAAAATTTGGTATGTAGCTACCTCTAGGGCCATA
>JAGFPH010002415.1:86380-111915 GCA_018207615.1 Philaenus spumarius | reverse complement strand
GTTGTCATGATCGCACGTTTCGTGCGATCTGCCGGTTCTAGGGTTAATAGACTAACGTCTTTTGAGCCATTTGATTAAGCTATTTGACCTTAAAACAGTTCATTAGAACAATTAAGTACCAGATATATAATTCATTTTCAACTGTTCCACAAAGTAATATTAACATTTAAAGCAAGCTTGACTGTACTTTAAAATAGGCTATAACTATTGAAAATTAGGCTGTTTGCTGATAGGCATTATAATGACTTTGCTTAATGAAGCTAACAAAATTACACATACAATACATAATACATATCATTAGTACTTAATAGTACTGGCAGTAAACTAAGCATCTTAACGTTTAATCAGAAAAGCAGGTATACGAGGTGTGTGAGAAAAGTAATGAGACTGATTTTGTACTAACTAAAGTTTTTATTTTTTTCAAACAACAATGTTATCCCCTTCAAAGTAGTTCCCTTGGGCAGCTATACACCGGCGGAGTCGTTGTTCCCACTCTTGGTAGCAGCGCTGGAAGTCTTCAACTGGTATGGATTTTAACTGGTCGGTCACAGTCTTTTGAAAGTTCTCCAGAGTTCAAAAATTACGTCCCTTTAGGACATGTTTCAATTTCGGGAAAAGAAAAAAGTCACAAGGACTCAAATCAGGTGAATAGGGGGGTTGAGGAACAACAGTAATGCGTTTTGAGGTAAAAAATTCACTGATGGAAATGGCCGTGTGACACGGGGCATTGTCATGATGAAGCATCCACTTGTCTGCAATGTCTGGTCTCACACGAATCACTCTTTTCCTGAGCCTTTCAAGGACACTTTTATAAAAAACTTGATTGACAGTTTGTCCTGGTGGAACAAATTGTTTGTGCACGATACCCTTACTGTCAAAAAAACAAATCAGCATGGTCTTGATCCTTGATTTGCTTATTCGACATTTCTTCGGCCGAGGAGATGACGGAGTGTGCCACTCTTCGCTTTGCCGCTTTGTTTCAGGATCGTACTCAAATATCCAGGATTCATCACTTGTGATCACACAGTTGAAGAATTCTTTTTCATTGGCAATCCTCTCAAGAAGATCAAAGCACACGTTTTTTCGATTGTCCTTCTGTTCAGTTGTGAGGTTTTTCGGCACCATTTTGGCACAGATCTTTCGCATGTTCAAATCGTGTCACAATTTGATGTACGGTGAAAGTGTTTAAATTTAGCTGTTCACTCATCATCCTTATTGTTAAACGACGGTCTGATCTCACAAGAACCTTCACACGTTCAACATTTTCGTCAGTTTTTGAAGTTGAAGGTCTCCCTGAGCGGGGTTCATCTTCAACGTGTTCTCGGCCTTCCAAAAATTATTTGTGCCAGCGGAAAACTTGTGCTCTTGATAAACAATGTTCCCCATAGGCTTGTTTCAACTTTTCAAAAGTTACACTCGCGGATTCACCAAGTTTAACACAAAACTTTATTGCACAACGTTGCTCTAAATTCCGATGCTCCATTTCTGTAACACACAACGAAAACACAACTTCACAGATGGCGCTGTCAAAAATAACGTGTTAGCTGTACGGAGTTGTAACTCGGACTGAGGAAGTGGAAGGGATAAACAAACCGGTCTAGCACAGGCCGGTAGACACAACGTTGCCAGATCGCCCGCAGTGTTGCCAGTCTCATTACTTTTCTCACACACCTCGTATTATCTGGATAAAACAAGGAAGATCAGATTCAGCGCAAATGGGTCGCGGTTGTTTCTTGACCGCAAATATGTTTCTCGCACTTACTCAAACTTATGCGTGCAAGGAAATTTTAGAATTTACATTAGAATAATACTTTAGACATGATGGTTGAATTGCCGGGTGTTGCACTGTGCAGATAAGATATGGAAGTACCTCTCAGTCTAGTCGCTCGAAGATCAGTGTCGAATTGTAAGTTCTACGTCACTCAGTTATCTGTCGCCAGCTAATTGCTTTTGTTGCACTTTGATTTGTGTAGATGACGTGGCCAGGCACTGAGTCGCGACAAGCTTAGATTTATATGAATTTTGAGTGTCTATTACTTTATTGGTTCAGTGTGGTTGAAAATTTAATTTATTTAATGAATTCATTTAAGATTTTAAAAGTTCCCGTTTTCTAAAAACGTCACAGATACAACTAAATATATAAATTAATTATAGCCAAATATTTTCAATTTAAACATTTGTTTAAAAGTAACCTTATATACTAAATCAAATTTTTAAAAGGCAAGTGTTTTATAAATTATCCTATATTATATTCAAAGAATACTAATTTAGTCAAAATATGATGAAATTTTTATTGATTTATCTCTAACCTTAACCTTTTTATAAGGCTCAAACAAAACACCTTCAATTTTGACCAAATTAATTACTGCAACCAGTCCTGCTGAAGGCTGAAAAACTACTACCTGAGTGGTTTAAAAACCATGATAAATTACTTGGCTTAGTTGGCTAAAATTAGAGTTATTTGTTTGAATCAAATAATAATAACTCTTTCTGTAAAGTCAACTATTTTATATTTTCAATCTTTTAAACAATTGCAATGAAACTGTAACTCTAAATTTGAATTCCACTGTCCAATACCAATATTCTTAATCAACGGGTACACAATCGTATCAAACATTAAGCTAAACTCTACACCAAAACATACCTCGCAGCAACTTCCAGGGGGACTAATTAACCAACAAATGCCAAATAAGTCTAAAATATTTTATTTTTATCATTTATATTACTCAAAGTTCATATTTTAAATCAAATTCAATGTACCTGATTCCAAGATTAAGTTCACTATCCCCACCATTATTCCATGAAATTTTAATAATCATCAATAGATTAACTTAACTACAAAAACATAAGTATAATTATTTGAATTTAAAAAAAAAATAAATCCAGAGGTAACACTTTTAATTTTCAATGTATAAATAATTAAGACCTCTTAAATTTCCAACTAATTAAATATTTTTTCTAAAATTTCCAGAAATGAAAATGAAAACTTATCTGTCAGGTCAGCAATGCAACCTAAACTCAAACAGAAAAAGCCCTGTCTATACTATTTAAACTATTATACTAGTTAATACTATTTAACCTGCTGCAATCCTGCACTGAAAAATAGGACATAGCTCAGCATTCTCAATACAATGTCTAAGCATTGTACGGAGTTACACAAACAACCATGTATAACATTAGTACAAATGTATGTGTGTTTGTTGTTTTCCATTTGTAATGGGAAACATGATTTAACACATTCGCTACCACCATACTAAAAATTTTCCATACACATAGACTAGCGACACATATATGAGACGGCCGGTTTCTATCCACAGACTGTTGCCGTAAATGTGTGATGCCTGGTTTAATTAAAATAGACTGAGGTCGTATATTTGTGGCAGTGTTACTTTGTTATTTAACTGCTAATTTTGAAGTACTAGTTTATTTTAAAGACCTGATTTACTGGTATTAGTTTGTAAGATTTGCCGCTCATATGTGGAGGTTTGTCTGTAATTTTGATGATTTTGAAATTCAAGATGTTAAAAGTGTTCAATAGCTTTTTTGTAGAAGAAACTTCAAAGAATTCAAATATGCCACTAAAAATTAGTTTATTTTGAAATAGTAAAAGTTATTAGCTCAAGAAACAAAAAATGTTCAGTAACGGAAGGAAAAAGTTCAACTTTAGGCCTACATAACAAGTAGTAAACATTTTTTGTATTTTTTTCGTAAGCATAAAAAAGTTTCGTAATTTAGTTCTAAATAGAACTTTATAAAAACATTTATCAATTTCAAATTTTTTATTTAGAAAAAACAGTTTTTATGTTTTAAGTACACGACTGGTAACAAACCTAGGCCTAGATTGTAACATCATTTACTAATAATATATGCTTTGCCTAAAAATGAAATATTATAACAAAGTGTAAAGGATAAATCAAAGAAAAGAATGGTATACTTGTCTTTCCTTAGTTCACAAAAGTGTTTGAGTTATATTTATATGAATAACAAAATTACATCAATCTAATGACATTTTGCCGTCGATAAAGGTTGGACAAGAAGGGTGCGTTGAATAACGTGGGAACAAGACGGAGCGGACGGTCACACCAGACCGCTCTAATTATGTACTTTTTACTGCTGTCTAGACAAATAAAAAACTGGTTATTTCTAGTTTACTTCCCACCGTTAGAAAGATCAAAATGGTGTAAAGAAATCTGTCAAAACATAAGGCAGGGCCTTCTTAATATCGATTGACAAATGGGCTGTTTCATTGGTTGAGAAACGTCCAATCACAATGGTTTACAGTAATTCTTGAAAAAAATAGTAATTTTACAGTGACATCTGATTGGAAGACACCAACAGAAACATAAAATCTTGATGAATCTAATGGTTATGTTATAATTGCCAAAGAAATATTAGTGTAGACGGTCTTAAACGTTGAAGAAGTGGGAAATAGCAGTACAATTGTATGCAAATCGCGCACGGAAAGAGCTGTAGACCGATGTGCATATTTTAAAATGATGATTACGTATGTAAATATATGTTTTACGAAAAAGTTGTAAATACAAAAATTAAAGTTTAATTCATTTCCTTTCCAGTGGTGCCAGTTTTATTACGATTGGATGATTCTAAGTGGGTTAAATTATCGATTATGCAAATATATGCAAATTTTCGCAAATGTTCGAAATTGTTGCGTTCTGCGCCTGAGAGAGGGTTATGTTCCTTCTGCCAGTTCCAGGGTTAAGTTCTCATGAAAATTACCCCCTTTCTCACGCCAAAATTCTTGGTTGTTTTTCCACTTTTTTGTTTTGTGGGAATGCGAAGACTTGAAGTTCTCAGGAATATTTCTCTTCCCTTTCTCACGCTTAAATTCTTTGTTGTTTTCCCGCCTTTTTAATTCATGGGAATGCGAAGACGCAAAGTTCTCTGGAATCTTTCTCCCCCCTTTCTCACATTACAATTCCTGGGAATTCTGATTTTCTGCCATTGTATTTCAGTCTTAATTTTTATTTGTTGTACAACTTTGGTCAAAACACTTTGCTTCAAAGTCTAACAAAAATCTTACTATATTTCTTGACATAGACTGAACTTCTTATATATGCAACAACTTCAAAAACGCTGAAAACAGTAAAAAAAATAGGTATTGCTTGACATGCCTTTTAGGTTATTAAAAAGAATATTAACTCATTTGAACAAAATCATACTCATGGTCTGTGGTGAATGTCACAACTATTTGTCCCAGTCTATGTGTATTGCTTAATAGTGTCACGATAGTCTGTTGCGAAAAACAGTGTGACACTCAGTAGCGAATGTGTTAAACATAAACATTTGCCTTCAAACAACATAATATAGGTTTGCCAATCTAAATGCTATACGGGTACTGTATGAAACGATTTTTTCAATTATAATATAAAAACCAGTGGTCATTCTCAAAAAAATCTTAATCTAGCAGCTTTGTTCCTCTTATAAATTTCTCAATAGATTTTCATAATATGAAATGAAATGAAAATTTATTGCATTTCCTTTTGTACATTAAAAAAATCAAAATAATACATAATTTAAAATTACATTAACAAATGAGAAATCATAATTTATCTTTAAAACAAGTAAGATAACATAAAAATACAAAACCTAAAAATGTCCAAATATATACAATACAAAAAGGAAAACAATTTAAACCACCTCGATGTATTTAATGTACCAGAATGTATTTAACTCTATTCTGGATAACATCGTTTTCACCAAGATATATCTTAATAATCCTACTTGAATTTTAAAATACATAACTTAAAAATCCCTGTAGTTGTTTGAAATTTCTTGTTCTCTGAATTTTGAGACTGAATATTCAGGTGTCAACAAACTTATTGGTTTTATACTGGAAAAACAAAACAAAATTTGTACACTTCATTTTCTAAATGTGTACAATGTTTTTGTTCTTGTTTGGGCATTTGCTTACAAACATTTATGTGTAGACTAGGCTTAAAAAGTTAGAAAATAATAAAAATACATTTTTAAAAAGTCTTACTTTTTGCATAGGCGGCAGTGGCCGACAATCTCTGTCTAGAATCGCAGCATGGTTGTGCAACTTCCACACCTTCCAAATAATTGTTACACGTAACTACGGAGTCCCGGAGTTTAAGGAAGACCTAAAGGGCTTATATTATTCAACTGGAGTTAAAGATTCTCCTACGTCATTCCTTTTCAGTGACACTCAGGTGAGTTTTTATGAAGTAAAAATCTCTTTATCGATGAATTTATCTTTTTGAAAGAATCATTTAAAAATTTTCTGTCAATGAATTTTCAGAAATTCTAGAACAAAACTTTCCTAAACATAATAATTATGTTTTAATTATTTTATTAAACTGTTTTAAGGACTATTTTAAGGAAACTTGTTGAACATGAATATTTTTTTATATTCTTGGATCAATACTCAAATGAGCATGTATCTAAGAACATTACTATGATGTACGGTAGGAGATGAATAAAATAATTTATGTTGTAGGCTAATTGTTATTTTAAAGATAAAATAAACTTTATTTAAAATTTTTCAGGTTGCTGATGAAGCTTTCCTTGAAATAATTAATAATATTTTAACAAGTGGAGAAATTGCAAACTTATACAAGAGTGATGAATTTGATGAGGTATGAAATTTGGTTAAGTAATTAAATACAATATGTGCAAGATTACGATCAACGTTAAAAACTAAAGAAAATCATAAAGTTCTTGTTTACATTATTTAAACTTTCATAAATTAAATTTGAGGAATTATTGGTCCCAAAGTCACTAAAACTAATATTATTATAAGTCCATTAATGTATGTGTAGCCATGTCCGTCCCATTGCTATTAATACAAAAAATATCAATTAGGTACTTGCTTTATCAATCACTTATAAATGTTTAATGAGTTTACAGCTGTTTCACCTTATTCTTCAGGCGTCATCAGAACTCAAACACTCAAAAACACTGTTATAATCACACCGATTAACATTAGATATTATTCACATTTAACACTTAAATAAATAACAACATAAATGTATGACATTTAATAAAACTTTGCAGTGCCACTAACAACCAACTTGAATATACATCCTTCAGTTTGAGAAATGACACAGCAGTTGACAGTCACAAACTGCATGTGACATTAAAAACAAAATAATTTGATTAAGTGTCGTATAACATAATATAACATTTGGCTTCGACATTGGTTTTCATCTGTTCCACTTATTTATTCCAATACTTTTTTGTCACATTTTTTTAGTTCAAGATTTTATTTGTTATGTTTTAAATATATTGTAAGTAAAAGATTTATTTTTAATTTATGTTCTAGATCAGAAATACCTTGACAGATGTTGCTAAAAAAGCAGGTATTATGCCAACAGCTCAGGCTATGTTCAGTTTTTTTATCGAACGTGTAAGATCTAATCTTCATATAATTATTTGTCTGAGCCCTATTGGTGACCAATTTAGGTGAGTAGTTATTAATAAAGCCTAATTTATTTATTCATTTCCATCATTTGCTCTTTTACCTGTAAATGATTTTATTCTATAGACTTCAGTGAAGACCTATAGCCAAATACACAAGTACTAGGTAGGCCTACTGGTTATTTTTTTAACAATTGAAGTGAAATATTGTTTCATAAAATTTACTTAGTAAATCTTGTAAATTTTACAAGTTGTAAGCATTTTTACAGGTATGAAAGAACTGGTAATGTTTAAAAATACATGTTTATATTTTTTCCTATAAAATTTATCTACAATGTTGAAGGTTACCAAAGGGGTAGTTGAAATGTATTATTTTGATTTAGTTGGTGTATTATTGTGTTGTTTGAGGTTATTTTAAGTAGATGTGTTAATCAAGATCTGAAATAATGACACTTTTTGCATGAGTATTAACCCTACAACTGTCCATGTTAATGTTTTGCAACGCCAAGTCATTTCGGTGCGTGTGCAAGCATATTTTCAAAAATTCGCCAAATATAGTAATTGCATACCAATCCAAAAGTGTTCTGTACCTATATTGTAGAGAAAGGTTAAAAAAAATCCATATATGTAATTAAAAAATTTATTGATGTAAAATTGTAAAAGTTATTAGCTCAAGAAGCAAAAAATGTTCAGTAACGAAAGGAAGAAGTTCAACTTTAGGCCTACATAACAAGTCGTAAACATTTTTTGTAGTTTTTTCGTAAATGTAAAAAAGTTTCGTAATTTAGTTCTAAATAGAACTGTATAAAAATATTTATCGATTTAAAATTTCTTATTTTGAAAACACCAGTTTTTGTGTTCCAAATACACGATTGCTAACAAAACCGCCTAATTTGAAACGTAATTGACTAATATATGCTTTGCCCAAAAATGAAATATTATTAAAACAAAGTGTAGAGAATAAATCAAAGAATTGAACTGTATACTTGTATATTACCTCATCATAAAAGTGTTTTACTTAGAATCAATTGAATTATAAAAGTAAGATGAAACAAATGAAACCTCGTGCGGACAAAGGAAATTCAAAATATGACCGTTGAAGACAATGGAAACAGCCTTGTTTTGCAAACTCAAGCGGTAGTATGAATTCTGTGCAAATATGAACTTTCAACTGCTGTTTGAATAACATCTAAAAAGTCAAATATAGTTTGCTTTACACCAAATGAAAGATTGAACTTTGGTCTATAAATAGATATCAAAAAGTCTATTCAAATAATTCGAATTTTAAAAGATATCTCGAATGCAAAATGTGTTGTTTTATTGGTTGAAATCTGCTCAATTGCAAAGGTTTACAGACAATTCCATATCTTTGGAACTATTTGTCCGATTTTGGATTGGATGGCAGTTTCAGATAATTAAAAGTGTGATGAATCCTTCAGTATACAGATATAACTCAGAAAAATACCGGGCGGGCTGTATTGAAAGACATAGAAAATGGAATTAAAGGTAGTTTTGGTGCATTAAAATTTGTGCGACATTGGCTTTTAGAAAACTAAAAAACTGCAACGATGATTACGTATGTAAATATACGTTTTAGAAAAAACTTGTAAATGCAAAAATTAAAGTTTAGATCATTTCCTTTCCAACGGTTTTTGATTTATTGCGATTGGATAGTTTTTAGTGGGTGAAATATTCATTACAAGTAGAGTTTTCAAATTTGATCGTTTTCACGTGCCACGCCCCCACAACCACTCAAATTGAGTAGTCTGACAGTTGCAGGGTTAAAGTATTTTATTGTAATGTATTTTTTTTATAATGTAAGCAAAGATTACTAATTTCTTTTATTGTAATAAAAATATGAGAAAATGTTTTTTCTGGAATTATAACAGAAATTGGTTAGATAACAGAAATTACAAAAGAGTTATTCAACCCTAAATTAGTCCTTATAAGCAAGGTATGTTGAATATCTTGAGAACTCACACTAGCTTACAACATATTTCCTATTTTAAACAAACACTACAGTAGAACCCCTCTTAACTGACCTATCCGATGGAACAACAGAGTTTTTTCTCTTACAGATTATATTACTGTAACTGGCCAAAGTCTCAAACATTGATTGTTTGACGGACATTTCCCGGAAAATAAAGCGGGGTGACGCAACTTTAGGTAGAGCACCCTAAAGTGTTGTGACCGGCAGAGCAGGAGAGGGGGAGCGTGAGTTTATTCCCCTCTTGTTTCCGCGGCAACTGTATTTTTTCTTGGAATCATTTGACAAAGCGGCATCCTTTGTTTCTTTTTCTTCGTCTGTTGCTTTGTCGGAACCTTTACTAAATTTTGTGGGAACAAATATGTAATATTTGTAACATATATTGACTTCAAACAAATCTTTGAAAGTTAAAAAACAGAAAAAAATATGATAGCCTAAATGATTTTTTTTTTAAACAATTATACAGTATATTATTATGTAAATTCAGTTTTCAAAGTTTATGTAAGTTTAAAATGTTTAATTTGTTGGTGTTTGTTTTTGTATGTATGTACATACAATAAAGTGAGTTGCAGTAATGTCTTATTTGCTTGTTTATTTATGAAAGTTGTAGGTTATTTTTGAACAAAAATCTATTTTTTACCGGAACCTCGGATCAACCGGCCAAACAGGTAACCGGCCAGGGTCTCGGTCCCGACCAGACCGGTTAAGAGGGGTTTTACTGTATAGTATTTTTATTTTCCTGCGGGTCAACAGAATAGGAAATCTTAAATGGCATTATGCACAATTATAATTTGAAAATAATTAAATGAACAAACAAATGAGCTCCTGTTTAAATGTTGAAATAAAATATTTTCAGAGTTCGTCTGAGGCAGTATCCAGCTCTTGTTAACTGTACTACAATAGATTGGTTCTTAGAATGGCCTAAAGATGCTTTACTGGAAGTAGCCAATAAATTTTTATTAGATGTTGACATGTTGGCAACCATTACAGGACTTCCTAGGGTAAGGCAATACTAACAGGGATATAGTACCGGTAACTCATAGTTTAAAATATAGTTTATGCAATTTGGCTTTAAATTTAACAGTGAACATATTTCAGAGGTAATATGAGCATTCATATTGTTAATACGATTATTCCAGAGCTTATCATAACAAGTCCCAAGAACTTTACTGAGTTTACTGCTTCGAGTTATTTTTCTCCTATCTAGAAACTTGTTATTTGGGTTAAGGCATACTTTAAATTAAAATACATAGACTTATTTTGGTCAGTATTTATTTATAATATTTTTAGTCTGTAAATTTACAGGTTTACATAAATAAAAATAAATTTAATAAAGTAAAAATTTCAATTTTTATAGTAGTACTAACCTTCAAATGATCCTTTACACTCCTGTGTCTTTTTTATAGTCTGACTAGTTTCGACATTACAATGTCATTTACAAAGACGAATACTTAACAAAAACTATAACATCTAGAATGACTTCACAATATATAAAAATTCACCAATAAAGGATCGTTAACAAATACACGACAAAACTCGGCACACTTATCTGTGGGCTATGACAAACACGCACTGAAACGATTTGAGAATTGGGTCATATTAAGTTGTAACATTGGTTGCATAATCATTAGGAGAATTTAACTTTAATAAACTTTCAAATATAACGTTGGATCTAAACTGAATCTGATCATTTAATACGTTAGTTGGTTGCGTTTTTACAGCTTTATAAATATGAAACTGTTCCAATACATCCATCTTTCTACTTTTTGTACACTTTCCCAATATTTTCATATCCTTATTTATACAGATTGGCAAATGATTAGATTTGACTAAATGTTCAACGTATGTGGAAGTTTGGTGAACTTAACTCGCCTTTCAAATTAATCAGGCGGTTAAGCACATTAATCAGGCGGGTTAAGCACATTAATCAGTGTTTTACCGTAGTAAAAACTTCAAAACTTGCAGAAATGTTCACGAAGAAATTGTCAACACTTTTACCATGTAATCTCACATAGAAATTATTGTAAATCTTGTAATAGAACAACTTTTATAACACCATTCAAGAATTCCAAATAATACATCTATACACATTGAATTATTGTGACGAACTAACTAGGCAACATGTGCCACTAGCCACTATACATCTTACTTCTTTCGAGTCTTGTTGCTGACTGACTTATGAAGACATGCGTCCCACTGTTATCTAGTCTTGTTCCCAATTCACATAGTAACCGTTGTCGACTCACTTAGCAACTGTTGCCAACTCCTTTTTATATTCATAGAAATTTCTGGAACATTCCATTGCTTTGTCACATGATTCTATGATTTGTACATCCGCTCTGTTTAAATCGCACACTTTTATTTTTAAAAGAAATATTGTCAGTTTTCCTTTTAAAAGTTAACATTTAAATTATTTTACTCACTACCTAAGTCTGCATATATTCTATATTCATTACATTTATTACCTGTTGTCTACTTACATTTTTGTTCTTAATAAAACAAATGTTTTTATTACTTTAATTTATTCATATTCCTTCAATTCAATTATTTTATCCGTTTCTAGGACATAATCTTTAATATGCCTCCATGAGATATTACACATGTTACAAACCAGATGCTGGTTTATATCATTAACCTGTAAGAAAACATTCTTCTCTATGATTTGCAACACTCAAATCACTTCTTCAAATTGAATTAATTTACCAACAAATATTGCTAATGACATGTCATTTATATAGATTAAAAATAACACTGTTCCGAAAACTAAATCTTAAAGGACCTATACCTTGGTAAAAGGAGTTATAGTAAAACCTGCCTAAAATGGAACATGACTTCCAGTGTTTTTGTCCATATTATAATAGATTAAATATTTTACATGATCGAATTGAAGATTTTAAATTTACTGGCTAGTGAAATTAGATTTAACCAATGTGTTGAACGATGAGTGATTTTCAATTGAAACATGGTTGACTCTGCAGTGTTGTTCATCGATAGCAAAAAGATCAACAAGGGAAGGGAGAATCCATGAAACGTCATTGACACATTAAGGGAAAGACATTTATCGTCACTCTAGCGAAGGTACCATGATTATGCGTTAGTGGTGGAGAATGCATAAATGTATAAAGTATTTGTGTTATATTTTGTACATTTAAAAAATACCTGTACTTTACGTAGATACTGCTCGCAGTCTTGTTTATTGTTTCTAATTTTATTCAGATGACTTACGTTTCGCCTCTCAATCAGGCATTGTCGAATCACTCAAAATTCATAAAATAATGTTAGCATTATTTTGAATAATGCACGTCATAATATCACATTTAGTTCAACACAATATTCACATCAAATTAAAAAAGGAAAGCTTTTTATATATACACTTTACCCAGCGCACGGGTTTAAATGTTCATTTAGTTCATTGATACATTAATGTTAGTCCCGCCTACATGTACACGTGTCCACCCCTGCGCCAGTACAGGACTGCAAGCAGTATGTACATGAAGTACAGGTATTTACGAAATATATTATGCCCAGTCCAGTAAGGGAAACAAAAGTCAATTATTTTTTGTATTGCCACAATTTTTTAATGTGTTGACAATTTCTCAGAAGTGACACCGGAAGATGGATTCATGATCAGCTGAAACTGTGGTTGTAAAAATTACCGTTTAAGTAGATCACTTGGTGGACATATTAAAATGAATTTATTAGCCTATTTTAGAAACCAATATTACACGAAACAATCTATGTTTCATTTTGGGCAGGCTTTACTGCAATAAGTCTGAAAGTTCAAATAATATAAGATAAACAACAGTAGAACAGTTTTATAAGCATGTTTTGATAATATGATATGGAAATTAATTCCCTCAATTGAATTAAAATAATGTATTGTTTCAGGAAATAGATCCTGCTGAAAATATTGGAACAACCAAACAGGTATAGTTGCAACGTTTAGACATTATTTTTACATTTATCTAATCTATATATATAATTCCGTAAACCCAAATTTGCAAATGAAATTGTGAGCGAACGGTAGGTCATAGAAAGCTGGGAGAGGTCTCATTTTATAGGTCTGGGCATGAAGTTTTGGGGGAAAATATTAATTTTTGTTAATTGTGTCACGAAAATTTGTTACGGAATAAAATAATTACCATTTAAATAGCATGGGAATATGTAGGTGTAAATCAGGTGATTTTAGTGTGAAAAACAGGTGATTGTATATAATAATTCCCATTTAAATAGCATGGAAATATATAATTATAAATCAAGTGATTTTAGTGTTAAAAACAGGTGATTATGAATAAATTGGAAAATTCAGCTATCATAACAACATCTGAATGTGCAATTTTGTGATGTGTTTTGTTATTGCAGCTGTGTTTTTGTTTCAAAGTGAGAATTAAAATCAAAGCTTAGGCTATATGATTAAACACATTATAAAATTATTTCAACTGTACTTCTTTACTGTAATGAATAATGCTGGAAGGCCACCTCCTAAAGGTAGGCCATCACGAAGAGGTATTGCTCCTAGAAATATACTCTGTATGTAGGGGCTATTGCCAATACAAGCCACTAGTTTAAATGTATTGGTTTAGTTAGGATTGTATTTTCCGTGTTGACTTTTCATTATAGAACAACTTAATTATTTAAAAAACTTTTTTAGTTTATTATGTGTCTTTATTACATTAATGTGTTAAACAAAATTGTGCCAAATAGCGTTGAGCTGAAAAGTTATCATATTTTTAAGTTATACAATTTTGATTTTATTTGATTGTTATATTTTAGGAGCGGCTGCAACAATCAGTTGCAGGAATATTTGCTACCATACATGATTCTGTATCCAGATGTTCAAAAACAATGAAAGAAGAAGTGAAAAGACATAACTATGTTACACCCACTAACTATTTAGAGTTAGTTACTGGGTATAAAGAGTAAGTTTATATTCTGAGACGTGTATATACTAGTTTGTTAGGTACAAGTAAATAGAGCTGATACTATGATATGAATTTTTAGTTACTTTCAATCCCTCAGTAGAGTAAGTGAGCTGAGATATGTTAAAACAAGATTTTTGTAATATAATCAGTAGACAATATGATTTATAATGTCACATATTTTTTCAACAACTCAACAAACAATAACTTTGTAATTAATTGTTAAAAAAAATAATTATTAAAATGAAACTAAATGGTAGATTATAAATAATTATTTACTCTCAGGTTTTTTTAAATAATTAATTGCTATATGCTATTTTAGATAATTATTTACACAAGGTTCTAAAGAATTGTAATGTTTAAGTATGAAGCAGGTTTCCCTTTGTGATGATACAAAAAAACTTAAAACATTGTTACACCACAAGTCACAAATACACAATATGCAATATTCTAAAACATTTCATTTCATAAAACGATACCCATATGTAAGGTTCATTTTCTCAATACATACTAAATACTATGTTGATACTGCTGATACGAACTGTCGGAAGAAGTTACCTTTTTTATTCTTGTTTGTACAGTATCTAAATATAATGCGTTTGAGTCAAAGACAAGTTTTTTATTCATACTTGTACATGTAACGACGCACATGACGAAAGCTCTAGCCTATGAACAAAACTTGCTCAGACTAAATGGCTTGAATGGTCAGGGATGAAAACAGGTTAGTGGTTTCTAAGAATGAGTCTCATAGTAGTCATAGCCAGTTTATGATTTCCAAACTATGCTGTGTGCCCTTTTTAGTCATTTAGTGAAGGTATACCTAATAATATTTTGAAACTATTTTTAATAAATAAATTAATAATGTGTATTGTTGCAGAATGTTATCGAAAAAGCGTGTGGAGTATGCCAATGCTGCAAATAAATTAAGAAATGGATTGTATAAAATTGATGAGACAAAAATAAAAGTAGAAGAAATGTCCGTTGAGTTAGAGAAAGCGACTGTGCTAGGTTTGTCTCTTTAGTAAAATACAGTAATATTTGAGTTTATCTTTCCAGTTAAACTGAGAAGACGTTGGAACAACTTATATAGCGCAATCAAACGCCAGTAACTACTCAAACCTATGCATACACAACTGTAAAAGTGTTATGAAATCTTTAACCCTAGAACCGGCAGATCGCACGAAACGTGCGATCATGACAACACATTTGTAACGTGTGATTGTATTGAATATTTTACCCACTAAAAATCTTTCAATCTCAAAACACCATTGAAACATCATTGGAAAGGTAATGTTTCAAACTTTATTTTTTGTATTTACAATTTCTTTCTAAAACGTATATTTACATACGTAATCATCGTTGCAGTTTATTAGTTTTCTACAAATCAATCGGCGCCCGAAAATTCATACAAAACATAACGAAATTACTCAACTTTTGTCAATCTCTAAAACCAGCCCAGTAGGTTGTCTTAGTTAAATCTATGTATCGATGGATTCATCACAATTTCCCCTATCCAAAACTTTCATCCAATCAAAAATCGGACCAATAGTTTTGAAGTTAGAAGGGGTTTTGTAGACCCTTGCAATTGGTCAGTTTTCCAACCAATAAACAGCGTTATTTATTTCACGTGATATCTGTATGACCTCAATCGTTTTTTATAGATATTTTGGTATCTTTGTAAAGATAATTCTTCAAGCTAACTTCCCCTGTAAACCAAACAGTTTATTGTGTAGGACCGTGGGAAAGTGACTGCTAATACGGTCTCATCTAACGTTCAAATCTACAGCGTAACGGACTTTTACAACATAGCCAGACATAGGAGTTTGCACACGCATCTTGTAAAGACGAGAGTTTACTATATTTTTCTAACTTTTGTTATTCAAATAATTCTAAGTCAAACACTTTTATGAATATATAATTTACAAGTATACAGTTCAGTTCTTTGATTTATTCTCTACACTTTGTTATAATAATATTTTATTTTTGGGCACAGCATATATTAGTAAATTACGTTTCTAACTTGGCATACTTTTAATAGCAGACTTGTAGTAAGAACATAAAATCTTGTGTTTTCAAAATAAGAAATTTGAAAATGTTAAATGTTTTTGTACAGTTCTATTTAGAACTAAATTACGAAACTTTTTTACATTTATGGAAAAAATTACAAAAAATGTTTACTACTTTTTACGTAGACTTAAAGTTGAACTTTTATTTTTCGTAACTGAACATTTTTTGTTTCTTGAGCTAATAACTTTCTAAATTTTACATCTATAATTTTTTTACTGGCATATACAAATTCTTTGAACCTTTTTCTACAAAAAAGCTATGGAACACTTTTGGATTGGGGTTAATTTACTATTTTTGGCGAATTTTTTAATAAATGCTTGCACATGCCAAAAAATCCATTTTCGTTAAAGCTGCCGGTTCTAGGGTTAACTATGTTTTATTTTTGTTCAAAACTGTAATTGTACTCAGAGTACAAAACTGACATACTTTACAAGTGTATTCTTTGGACCAAAATAATGAACCAAATTCATTAAAAAAATGTAACACTTGTAAAAAATTATAGAAAAATACAAAATAATGGATTGTTTGGAAACAAAGCATATCTGACCTATGTTTAAATGATCTTTTTCATTATTTTGATCCAAGCAATATACTACGGTATGCGAAAAAATAAACAGTACTGAAACTAAAGCAGCTGTGGTTGGTTTTTAGAACAGCTGATTACATTGTTGATTGTTGCCAGGCCACATTGCTTATAATGAATTTTTTGTTTGAGGTTAGTTAATGCTGTAATGGTTCTTAATACTCCACAAAAAGTTTGAATAGTAGAACTTTATTTTCACTCCTATTTGAACAGGTTGTTCTGCTTGTTGTAGTTTAATGTGAACTACTGTAGAGTTTCAAGAACAATTTCACAAACATCTGCCAAGTATTATTGTAATGATAAGTGTTGTTGACAAGTTCCATTGTACAGGCAGTGTTTTGACTCAGTTTAAAGGGTATGAAGGCCGTCCAAAAACGGTCACTACAAATGAAAACCACGGTAGATTTCTTTAACCCTTGAACTGTTCACGCTAACATTTTTCCAAAGTCAAGCCATATTTTTAAAAATTCGCTAAATATAGTAATTATAAAAAAATCCAAAAGTGTTCCATAGCTTTTTGTAAAGAAAGGTTCAAAGAATGGTATATATGCCAGTAAAAAAATGATTGCTGTAAAATTTACAAAGTTATTAGCTCAAGAAACAAAACGTGTTCAGTAATGAAAGGAAAAGTTCAACTTTAGGAATACATAAAAAGTAGTAAACATGTTTTGTAATTTTTTTTATAAATATAAAAAAGTTTTGTAATTTAGTTCTAAATAGAACTGTATAAAAATATTTATCAATTTCAAATTTCTTACTTTGAAAACACCAGTTTTTATGTTCCTACTACAAGACTCCCAACAAAACTAGGCCTATTTTGAATAGTAATTTAGGAATATATCACTTGCTCAAATATGAAATATAATTATAAGAAAGTGTAGAAAATAAATCATAGAATTTATCCGTTTACTTGTAAATTCTCGTTTTGTAAACTATTTCACATGATATTACTTGTTCCACAAAATTAGAATAAACTGTCAAAAGTTCGCGCTGATAAATTGAATACAAAATGACTGTTAGATCAGCGTGGGAAACAGACTTGCATTGCGATCTCATGCGGTGGTTTGAATTCAATAAAAGCCTGTACTTCCCACTGCTGTATGAATAACATCTAACCAGTAAAATCTAGTTTATTTTACAACAAACAAAAGATTGAAGTTTGGTCCACAAAACGATCTAAAGATATTTGTAGAAACAAATAGAATTGTTACAGATATCTCGAATGCAAAATGTGCTGTTTCATTGGTTTGGAAACTGTCCAATTGCAAGGGTTTACAGAAACCTTTATATTTTCGAAACTATAAGAGTGACGTCTCATTGAAAGGCAGTTTTAGAAAGTTAAAAACTTGACGAATCCAATGGTATCTTTATATTATTGTCAAAATATTTCTGTTGAGCGATATTGAGCTTCAGAGACGTGGGAAAGTTGAGTATAATTTCTTTGTGTTTCACGCGCAGCAATAGGTTTACAGAAAACTACAATTTTAAAACGATGATTACAAATGTCTCCAAAAAGAAGCCTTACTGGTCATCTTTGAAAATAAACATCAGTAATATGTTATTGAGAAGAATGTTTAAAAACCTTGGTGGATACAAATATAGAATACAAACAGGTCAACCTTTAAATGTAAGTAACAAAAAGACTAATGTAACTAATGTGCCTCAATCTTACTAGTGAACAGTGAAAATCCAGGATTCCTATAAAATTTATGTACCCGTAATGGTTTCATCTACAAGCAAACAAGCTTTTTTTGAATTTCAATGCCCTGATGTGGTAGAGAACAGTGCCTGGTGCCTAACAGTATGGTGTGCTGTACTAGGGAGCGGCATACTGGGTTGATATTTCATTTAAGATGATAACAGAAATGCTGTTACCGTAATTCACGTACTTGTAGAGAAAACATCCTTCAACCTTCTACAAGAGATCTGAAGTGTTGTCATGCTAGCAATCTAGCTTTTTAGTGCCACCAGTCACACCGTTGTAGCCACTATTGCTTTTCTTCAAAGAAAGTTTGGCAACTACCTGATTTCCTGAGAAACAAACTTTCCACACCCATCCTACTCCTGGGTCCTTTCACCAACTGACGCTTACGTGTGGGGAATGATGAAGGAAATCTTCCGAATTGAGCCACCGACTAGCATTGCAGAGCTAGATAACTATAAACGTTAGAAGCATGAAACAACCACTTTTATTCAACAGGTTCAAAGGTCTTCAACAAAGCTACAAGAGTTGCATGAAACTTAATGAGTGGGGGGCTTAGAGAATTTGCGTGTGTTAAAAACTTAAATTTTGTAGCTTCTTTTACTTTATACAAATAAATAACTAATTAGCTTGACTTGTCAGAAAGTAACTTACATAAGGTAAAACCTGAACACGAAATCTCACAATAAATACGTTTACTAACCTCAAACGCGTTTCAACGACAATGTCGCCATCCACAGTGATGCACGGGCTACAGTAACCAAACTATAACTGATGATAAACTCTAGGTTAGTAAACATATTTATTGTGAGATTTTGTGTTCAGGTTTTATTTTATTTTCCTTTACTTTGTATATTTCTCTAAAAATAAAACTATTAAAATTATTACAATTTCAGTATACTGTTTACTTTTGCGCTTACTGTTTATTAGTCTTGTGATATTTGTTGATATCCTCCTAGGACACTATGTATAGAAATATTCAAAAACATATAAAAACTAATACATTTTGCATAATTTCTTTATTTTATGCTCCTGTCTTCTCAATTTTAAATAGAAAGTCCAAATAAGTATCAGTTGGTAACAGAACATTTAAATGTTTTCTTCAATAATAATAGTAATTTTGAAATCGTTACAGTGAACCAAATGAACCAAGAATGTGATGAATTTCTTGTTCAAATTGCAACTCAGAAGCGGGAAACAGATGAACAACAAAAAACTGTCGCAGCTAGCAGTATTAAAATAAAAGAAGAAGAAGTAGCTTGTCAACAAATGGCTGATATTGCTTTGGCAGACTTACAGGAATGCATGCCAGCTTTGGAAGAAGCTATGCTTGTGAGTTAATTATTATAAGAATTGTTTGAAATCAGTATCGTAGTAATAAATAGTATAATAATTTTGGTTGGGGGAATGCGAGGTCTGTTAGAAAATAAAGTCCGTAAGTGGCAGTGGCAAGCCAGAGGCAAAAAAAATATCAGTTCGATACATCAAACCCCAACACTTCCATCCGTGCTTTGTATTTAAATATGTACGTACTGCCTAATTTCTTGTAAAGTTTCTCTAAGGAATTTTCAGAAAATATTAGTATAGTCACTTTATTGTCAAAAACTACATACACATTGTACAAAATATTGCCTTATTCTATAACATTATATTACCGTATATCATTAAAAACTAAAAGTTACTTGGTTTTGTAGGAAGCACATGCAGTGAATAACACACACAAACTATACTTACAGTTTAATGGTCTGAACTTATTTATTTATACAATAAACTCATCCGGCTCTCATTTTCTTTTGCTAAAGAGTCAATTATAACACAAACACCACAAATATGTGATTCGCTGCAGGCACAGCAACACACAAACAATACACTTTGAACTGGCACAGAAAGCCAACTGACAATAACAGTAATAACACCAATATGATTCCTCTCCAGTTCTTCTGTTCTAGACAAGTTTACATCTTATTGTATTATAGCGTTGGTCTGCCTGTGAAAACTAGGCATTTGACACTTTAAGAGTAGAATAAAATAATTCTTTATTGCATTAGTAAGAATGGTAGCATCTTTATAAATAGCATAAAGGCAATAACATTTTCCTTCTATAAATGATTACAGGATTCTATATAATCTAAAAAGTCATTAATATTATACAGGATTGTTTAACATAATTTTTAAAACAAGTGATATTTAAGTTGATTTTCACTATAAGATTTCCTTTGTAATTATTATAGGAATTATCGAAACTGGTCATTTGTCTTTGTTGTCTGACTAGTTCCTTTTTTAAACGACGTGATAACTTATACCAATTTTAAACATTGAAGAAAAACACAATTTCCAATTCCAATAATTCTTCAGCAATTATCTAGCAATCTACTAGCAAAAGGTCTAGCTAGTTTTAAAAATGTGAGTGTAGAATATAAAAATATAACTTGTACTATTGTCCAAGATATTTTAATAGCCTCATAAATTTGCCCATTCTTATATTATTAACAGAAAACATTGATTTAATATTTAAGGGCTGGATTTTGTTTTAGAAATATCTAAATACTATCAAAGTCATGGCTGGGTTTTAGCACCCTGCCCACAATTAATTTCATTTTGTTCTGCTGTTATTTTGTATCTTTTTTTAATCACTTTATTGTTTATGTCTCTATATTTATAAAAATATTTCACACCTATTAAATTTATTACTTATTCTCTACTTACAATTATATTTACTTAAAAATGTTCTCTTTAATATAAATCAGTGTTTAGTTCTTTTGATAAAACTAAATTTATTTATTTAAATTTAAAGTATTTTTTAGGTTAAAATCTTTAATATGCTTCCATGACATTGCCTGTGTTATACGATGCTATCTAATATACATAAACCCTTATAATGAATTCAAATACTAGGTTTCAAGATATTGTTACTAAAACATTAAAATCTACAAGCAAATTATTTTTGTTACTGTTGATACATTACACTATTAATTATCAAACTTTATTTGAAATGTTCATTGTTCATATATATGTTAAGTAATAATAGTTTTCATACATTTGATTTTTACTTAATAAATCTCTGGGGAGGTTGTGTCTCTGTTATCTCCTCTGAGAATCTGCCACTAAGTCCTATCCAAGAGAAAAGTACTATAATTGCTATGCAAAGTTATGGTGTTGAGACTTTACAATTATTCAATACTGCCATTAAGAAAATCCAAACAGTAAACCAAGATGCCAGAATTTACAATTGGTTGAAAACCATAATAATCCCATTTACTCTAATCCTTTTTGTAAATTTTGACATTGGTCAGGCAACTAAAAAAGTAATAGATGTCTCAGTTTCTGCAAAAAATATTTTGTTTCCCAAATTACTGTAATTTGACTAATAATGTTGAGTAATGAAACTGAAACACAGTAAAAGTTGCTGATGATAAGTTTGTGAGGTAGTTGGAGGTCTTCACTGCTTAAATTTAACCAAACTAAAAGCATTCCAGTATATCATTGGTTAGTCAGTAAAACATCAGTTTTTAAAAAGGTTTCAAGAGTATTACATTATGTAGTTTCTTTATTGTTTAAATATTTCTATATTTTTAGTTGTACGATTTTGTTTTTGTGTAATTAATTCATGTGAGCGCACTTTGCATAATATATATTTTTAGAGAGGTCTTCAGCAGCAGTCCCTTAAACTTTGACTGGTAATAAGCATCAGATATGTTTAAAATCCATACTGATTGTTTAAAAAAATTAATGTAGACTTTTCATTTACTGTGTATTGTTGCAGTAGAACCTCCATTAATCAAAATTACTACTCACAATATCCCCCTAACTTTTTTGACTTCAAGTATTTTCTCATTTTTTATTTTATATTCAAATCTTTTGATAATATTGAATACTATTGAAACTATATTTTATCTTAAACTGTAAAAAATTACATCCTATTTATTATTATAATAATCTTAATTTTTATTTTTTCCTTTGTAAAACAGAAATTCTACTGAAGTTTTTATTAAATTTGTTGAACACTTTTTCCCTTAGGCTCTGGATGCTTTGAACAAAAAGGATCTGTCTGAAGTGAAATCTTATGGACGCCCACCTGCTAAAGTTGAGATGGTCATGGAAGCAGTAATGATTCTAAAACAGGTAGAGCCAACGTGGGCTGAAGCAAAAAGGCAACTTGGTGAAGCCAATTTTATTACACAGGTAAGAAATAGTAAACTCACCAAATTCTTAAAAGCAAGCTGATAATCAAAGGAGCAACAAATAACTGTATGGTATATAGTAAAAAACAGTTTCAATTTTACTCTAGATTATGTTTGTTTTTAAATGATTAAAATAACTAAATATTTTGAACTTTGGACATTTTAGTTAGATTCACAGTTTACGTATTACTATTACGTTTATTAAGAAAAGGTTTTTTGCTGATAAAAAAAGTTCTATTTTTCTGTGATGGCAATTATTAAATTTGGTTTTACTTTAGAGAATAAGTACCTATCTTCATCTTTGAGTCTGTTTTTTATTTCTAATAAATAAAACTCATGAAAGATAAAAAATGTATAACATGTTTTAATTTGTTTTGTTTTTTGCTTTTTACTAGTTACGAGACTTTGACAAGGACCATATTTCGGACAAAACATTAAAGAGAATCAATGTTTATACATCAAATGAAGAATTTGATCCAGAGAAAGTTGGTATTGTCTCGAATGCTGCCAAATCTTTATGTAAATGGGTCATAGCCATGGAGAAATATGGAAAAATATACAAGTATTATGTTCATAAATTATTTAAATATATTATTATTATTATTATTATTATTATTATTATTGTCATTGTTAATATAATTATTAGTATTGCTTATTTTAATATTTTTAATACGTATTTAGATAGGTAATAATTTATAAAATTATACATTTTTAAATGTTCCTACTTTCCTGGACCATTAATACATATTGTTATAGTAGTATTAATCTTAAAATGATCCTTTATACTCCTTTGTCTTTTTTTACAGTCTGACGAGTTTCGACATTACAATGTCATTTACGAAGACGAATACTTAACAAAAAATATAACATCTAGAACACAATGACTTCCAATAGTAAAAATTTCAATATATAAAAATTCACCAATAAAGGATCTTTAACAAATACATTAAACACACGACAAAACTCCGCTCACAAGTACCTGTGGGCTATCACAAACACACACTGAAACGATTTGGTCAAAAACCGTTGGAAAGGAAATGATTTAAACTTTAATTTTTGTATTTACAAGTTTTTTTCTAAAACGTATATTTACATGAAATTACCTTAAAAATTGTCTTCAGTCCTGTGAATGTAGCACTAGCTACAGCGCTATTTCGCCGATCACTGTCGGCTTCGTCAGGCTTGTATTAACACATAAAACACAAACTCGAACAACACACAACACTAACACACACAAAATCGGAGAATAACTCCTCGTTAATATAATATAATAAAAATGTTTGTGGCCCATCACATACGTTGTACTTGTCCGACTGCAGGTAGGACACTGAATATAGATGTTGGTTATCAGTAACCGTTTACTTTAGGCCTAGTTTAGCGATTACATCGTATATAGGGTTGGAAGAAAAGTTTAACTTATCATTTAGTATGTTATCCGGACTATTTTTGTATTCGTTATAAATCTGAAATTCTTCCAATACATTCATAGTAGTGCCTTTCTTGGCTCTATGTAAAATTTTTAAATTAGTGTTGATGTCAGTGTAAGTGTGGTTTTCGTTTATTAAGTGTTCTGTGTAATTTGAACTCTGTTTGTTTGCTATTGTTTTTTTATGGCTAGGGATATGTTCTTTGAATCTGGTTTTAAATGAACGTCCTGTCTGGCCTATATAAACTTTGTCACAGTCGTTACAAGATAGCTTATATATTCCACTATCCATGAATTTGTCTTTGTAACTGTTTGGCTTGGTTTGTAAGAAGTTACTCAAATTATTAGAAGCTCGATGAGCGATTTTATAGCCATGCCTGCGGAAAGTGTTGCTGATAGGACGATCTAGAATTCGGTTGAACTTCATGGAGATGTATTTTGGTTTTTCAATAATTGAAACTGATTTTTTGGATTTGTTTCTGTGTTTAGTTAATATTTTATCTATTGAAGTGGGATCGTACCCGTTGGATATTGCGATGTGTTTTATTGTAGCTATTTCGTTGTTGAAGTCTTCAAGATTCATAGGCGTGTTGATAGCGCGGTGAACGAAGCTATTGTACGCTGCCAGTTTGTGTGATATCGGATGGTTAGAAGTGCTGTGTATTGTATGGTCGGTCTGCGTAGGTTTTCTGAAAATTTTAAATATATGTTTATTTTCACTTCTGGTGATGGTCAGGTCAAGAAAGTTCAGGCTGTTGTTGGTCTCGATTTCAGTGGTAAACTTAAGTGAGGGGTGGACGTTATTTAAGAAATTGGTTAGCCTATGAATTGGTTAGCCTATGTATATTTACATACGTAATCATTGTTGCAGTTTTTGAGTTTTCTAAAAGCCAATGTCGTGCGAATTTAATGCGCCGAAACTTCCTTTAATTCCAGTTTCTATGTCCCTCCCTACAGTCCGCCCGGTATTTTTTCTGAGTTATATACTGATGGATTCATCACACTTTTCCCTATCTAAAACTGATATCCAATAAAAAATCGGACAAATCGGTTGTTAAGTTGTGGGGCGTTTTGTAAACCCTTGAATTGGTCAGTTTTCCAACCAATAAACAGCCTTACTTATTACACGTGATATCTGTGTGATCACAATCTATTTTTACTTTCTCCCCCTATACCATAGTATATGGAGAAAGTATTGTATTCGTCAAAATTTTCGAGTTTGAGTTTTTGGTGGAAATATCCGTTTTGGGTCCCCCTGAACCTAAAAAAGTG